>VUQK01032923.1:27025-38401 GCA_015106715.1 Bujurquina vittata
GGGGGGGCGGGGGGGGGAGGAAACAGTGGAAGAAGAGGTGGGGGTAGAGGGGGAGGAGATGGTGGTGGTTGTTGCTGGGGTTGGTTCTGTCCAGTTCCTCTGCTCACGCTCCTCTATAGACTCCTTTCTGGAAGTGATGGTGATGGAGTGAAGGGTTGTTCTTTGAACGGTGGATGGAAGATGTCTAGCAGGGCTACGAACACAGGAATGGATCGAGAGGAATAAATGGATCAAAGCGTAATTGAGCAGATGAAAGCCTGACAGGCAGATCTTCCACATACATAGGCCACCAGAACAAACCAGCTGGAAAGGCATCACAAACAGGGACTAAAGAAACAATTGGGACCTTTTTGATACTATTATTTTTGCTTCTACCACTATGTCCTAAAATACCTGGAGGTGGTCTCAATAGCCCCCTCCTGCTCATCTGAATCAGACTCAGTCACAGGACTCTCCTCTTCCTCCCTCTCCTCCTCTATGCCATCCTCCTCACATTCCTCCACTCTATGAAGGGGATGGTGGTGGTGGTGGTGGCAATGAATATACAGACGGGTGGAACATTCAAGGGAAGGACGGGGGAGAGATGAAGTGACACATAAGAAAAGCATGCAAATAGAAATCTCCACAGAAATAAAGAGTGTCGGAAAAAAGGGATGGAAACAATGGAAGGTCATGTGTGGAAAAGACTACGCTAAAAAGTCACATTTATGACACTCAAAGACCACAAACAAAGACATGGCATACATCAGTTTGAGCTAGATATGAAAGCTACCAAAAAAAAAGAGAGAAAACAAAAAAATGAAATGGGGAGAAATGGTAGATGAATGTTTCTGATTACACACTTCATGCCTCCAGTTAGGTAGTTTTACATGCACATGAACACCGAACATGATAACAAGGAAAGAGGGGAAGGAATGCTGAGAGGAGAACAGGACACAGCTGAGAAACTGGTTGGGGATTGGTGTCACCAAACGGTTGGGCTATGTGAAACCAGATGAGCCCTGTTGCAGTCAAATCCGTCTGCGCTGCCAGGTGTTGTTCCATAAGAGCAGAGCCACGTGCGTGTGACGAATGGGATGGTCAATAAAACTTGTGTTTGTTTTTCCTGTGTGCACGCATAATATGAAGCAGGCTGTAGTCCAGGACATAAACAACGTTCATCCGTTGACTCGATTCATTCAAAAAGAAATCATAGGCAAACATAATCTTTTACAGCTGACCACATTTGAACTTGTTCTTCCAGATTCACAGGTGGTGTTCAGGTATGCACACTTTAGATCTTTCACCTGATAATATGCCTGCTAATGTGACCAAAGCAGATTATATCCTGTTCTTCATCTATTATTAAAATCTAAAGAGGAGGAGAGGACAAATAGAGGAACGATTTACCTTTGGTAAGCAGCTAGAGTCCGATTCCAATTCCCCTTTGTTGTGTATACGCACACACAGCATTGAGAAAAGCCTGTGCTTGTTTAATATTGTGTTCGCCTGTGTTAGAATTCCAAGCAAACCCAGAAGGTGTGTGTCGCTGCTGAAAACAATTATTTTTATTTCAGTGTAGCAGAAGTCTGCAGTGGTGTTTTGTTGCAAACGGAAAACCCACACTGTGAGTGGGGAGGACACATGAGCAGTTGTTACAGGTCTGTGAGGAGCAGAGGCTGAGGGATGTCTGAACTTACATGGCCTGAAGGTAACCTGACAGCGCTCTGGAGCAGAAAGCGGTAAAACAGTCAGAACTTCTCTGACATGTGCACCTCAAAAAAGGTGACAGAATATTTAGCACCTGGCTCCTTTTAAATGACCTTGTATCTGTAATTGAATAAGTGATAACTAACGTCTCGATCTTCCACCAAGCTCACCTCTCGCTCACATCCTCAGATCTGTTTCCATTGAAAGGCTGGAAGCCGGCTCTCTGTGGGGACGCGGGGCTGCAGGGGGAGGCGTGACCGGATCGCCCGAGAGAGGCCCTGCGGCTCCGCCTCCGTTCCAGGCCTGGCCTTTTGTCCCCACCCCCGAGACTGGCTCGCCTGCGGTCCCGGCGTACCATTGGTGGAGGCTGGCTGTTGTCGTCACCGTCTTCGTGTCGTAGGGTTGTCTGGGGGCAGAAGTGACAGGTTGTAAAGTGAGAGGTGCTTCCAAAAGAAGAATTTTAGTGGTGTGACCAATCAAAATTTCATTTTGGAAATCACACCATTCACAATCATGAATGGTAACTAGCTCGACTGTGAAGGCATGCTGGGTGACATACTGTATTGAAGTTTTATGAGCAGCATATGGGCTGTAGGGCAACGTTTACAAGCCAAAATGGGATCAGCCATTTTCATATTTTAATATTGTGTTTGTGAGTGTCCCAGACCTCATAGATGTTGAGCTGCTCGACCAAGTCAAGATCGGTTCCTTTCCGTCCAAGGTGTCTTTGGGAAACTGTCTCCATGCCTTGCTCCTCCAGACCATCCACCATATCATAGAAGGAATCCTGGTCAGGCAGCGCAGCAAGAGTCTGCAAAAGCAAATGAGACATCATCAAAATGTAAGCAAAGTTTAAAATCCAATGCTGGCTGAAACTTTGATGCCTAAAACACTGCATCATTCCTTTCATTTTGGCCTCCAAACCAACAAGTACAGATCGTGTCTGCATATAAAATAATAAAACACAAAATCAGTCAATCAACTGATCACTTACTGGAGAAAGCCAAGATGTGCTGTCAAGCACCCATAGCAACCTATGGGATTTTTTTCTTTATTCATACAAGTATATAAGCATTTAGTAAAGCTAGAAACTATAGCTTTGCATACCTTGTTGATGAGGGTCATTGCATAGACAAGCAGCTCCGTGTCCACTCCATCCTTCTCGTGCAAGATCTCCATAGCACTGGACCACGGCTTGCTGCCTGGAGATCAGTTAAATTCCATTACTTCAAAAAATATTATCAGTAGACATACTACGGTACATTTGTACTTTCAACCAAAAATAAATAAATTAATTAATTAATTAATGATGCCTACAAAATCCCCTCAGCCACTCAGCACATGGGGCAGGTTAAGATTTTAGTACCTCTCTTTGTGTCCACAGAGGCGATGGCTTGGATGAGCAGTGGAGCGTTGGACTCTGAGTACTCCACAAACACCAACAACAGCTTCAAAGCCGTTTTCACCACCAGACGGAACTAGGGTGGAAATATAAACAAAGTTATGTGAAGTTTGGACAAGTTTGTTTCTATTACCATAATATAGAGCTCTATTATATCTCTGTGTCCATTTTGGCTTTGTTTATTTGGTGCATCTACTCTAGACATTTGGTATACACAACACAACATGACAACCAAGACATACACAGCGATGTTATTTGATTTGTTTTTTTATGTGTGTTTGTCCTGGTAATAATCATGCTATGGGGACATAATCTATTTATACAGTTATATTGCAGGAGAGCATCCATTTTGGGAATCATGTTCTGGGGAAGGTTCATAATATAAATTAAATTTTACAAGACTTGGTTAAAATTTTAGGCAATACAAGGTTTTGGTTAATTTTATTGTAAGGGTTATCATCAGGCAACTAGGAATTATGGTTTTGGTTATGGGTAAGGAAGGGATTTCATTGCCTTGTTAACCAATACAGCTGCAGATGCTGCAGTAGTTGCTGTAGTAGTTGTTCTTCATATACTACTTACATGACCCAGGAATAGTGGACCCTCACATACTCATCTATGATAAAATACAGCACTACCAAAAATCTTAGGGAACTAAATGCTAATCAACATACTGCGCTCTTAAAGGATAGATGCACAAGAGGATATTCTCCATGAGTCACCTTTGGTACTGGGTAACGGGCCAGACTAAGTATGACCCCTATGAAAAGAAGATTAGGGCACAATTGACCCCGCCTGAGATACTGATAGTCCTGGTGTCAGAGTCTTGTTGTCAAGCAACCGCTTGTCTTTCCTTTACTTATGGGGCCCTAGGGGGGCTTAGTTTGAATGAGCTATGTGGGACCATCCTCCTGTGGGCCCACAGTCTGCAGGAGGAGCAATAGAGATCTAGTGCATTGTTTTGGGGGCAATAATTGCAGGCTAAATTCCACTCTAGACCTGCTCCTGGGTGAGGGGCAGTGTGCAAGATGGCTATACCTATAACCATCTGGTTGGCTACAGTGAACTAGAAGATTGTTTTCCTTCAAGTTGGAGAAGGGGCTTTGCACACTTTTACTCCTAGAACAATTTCAGAGGATCTTACATGGACGGCGCCACCTCTGGAGATTTTATTGCTATATATACACTCATGCTGGCAACAACAGTGAAACCCGGGGGTGGGGGTGGTTGCAGTGGGGGGGATGACCAGCCTGGCCTGAAAAAAAATGTCCCAGCATGAGAGTGTCTTGGTGCACCAGGCCACCACAAAGCCAACAAAAGACACCACCCACAGTTGGAAACACAGAATAGAATCAGTAGGGTATGTGTCTGTGTGTGTTTCTTTGGATAAAAGCTAAAAATAATGTTCTCCAAACAATGGCTGGTTAACCAATGGCGGGGTGCTTTTGGTGTGTGTGCTCGCTCAGTTTTTTAGGGTGTATGCTTGACTATACCTTCGAGCCAACAAGAGTGTAGAGCCACTGGATTGTCTCAGGATGGCCAATGACACCATTCATCCCGTCCACATACAGCATGATCTGCCCCAGAGCTGAGAGAGCAACAACAAGTCAGAGTGACAGAAAAATGATCAAAACTGTTAAAAGAAATTAGTAAAAAGTATCCAATGGGAACTGTGTGCAGAACACTGCACTTTTTATCGTTTGCTGTACATCAGAGCTGACAGGGGAAAAATTCTAAAGTCACCCTGGAAAATCAAACCAACACTAAACGGAGATTTTGACAAAATCAGACTACTTTCGTTGCCACCAAAAAACATCTTATGCGGAGAAGAAAGCTGTAGCGGAGAGCTCTATTCAGCCTGACAACAATATCAGTTACAATGACAGCAGTGATGTTGATTATGATGACAACGTCAATCAGTCGTGACAATCGATGGAACCGATGATGATGACAGCTGCATAGAAAACCTCTGAGTGACAAACATGACTAAAGTTTGTTACATTGTTATTTTTGTGTTGCCAACTTAAATAACATTTTAGCAGAAAGTAATAAACCTGCTTTTACAGTCAGGTTTTAAACACATCTTTTCTGCATTTAAAAAACAAAACAAAACATTTTTTACTCTTTTACCCTCTTGAATATCACCTAAATAACATGTCAAAATCAGTCGTGACATGCCCCCCCACAGTACATGCCGGGCTAAAACAGATGTTGATGTTGAAGGCAGACTATTTCAAGAGAAGTGGGAGTCTGGGTAGCCCACATCTTGACAGGAAGACAGAAAGAGCCTGTGTGTCCTTTTTCCCTCGAGACAATTCATGGAACGTAATTAGTGTCTTCACTTGGATGCTTCAGTCCACACACCAGCAAAGATATGGAGCCATAAACAGGGAACATTTGCCTTAAAAAGTCACTGAACTTCAGAGGGACACAACTATAACTTAGTAAACTTCTTTGAGGCCAATCTGTTGACTGAGCTTTACGGGCAAAATTTATTATGTGCAGCCAGTTTCATTGTGGGAGGTATGATCTGTGGTGCAGGAAAACCAATTGGTTAAAAATAAAATGTTACAAAGGATTTGTTGACTGGCTGAGGACTTAATAGGAGATTAACTGTCTGTTAAAAGCAGGTGAATAAAATGCGAGTATAGAGATAGATATTTTGACACCTCTGATCTAAGCATGCACCATGAGAGAGACTATACCTCTTAATATGTAGTTCTGGTAGTTTTGGTCAGCTTCTGCTCCCACCTTGATGAGACACGTCAGACCTTCAGCCATCACAAACTCATGGACCAGGTCTTTGTCATCCTGAAGAAAAACAAGGAAAGCTTCTAATTTCATGGATGGATTTAATGCAGTTTCTTGTGTTACCACTTGATGTCAGTAATGTGGAGGTGTAAGATTTGAACTGATAGTACACAAACCTTAAAACCCTCACCAGGGATCAGACCAGCTGGTATCCACTCTCTAACTTGTCAGCAGACACGTGTTTTCCAGTTTGCTGCTTTTAACATATTATTTCTTGCACCTTGAGGTGCACTGTTAAAGCTCTGGGTCCAGGCATCTTCTGAGAGGAAAGTAGTACCAAACAAGCACGGAGCCTGGGGGAAACCCATTTGGTTTGAACAGGAGGCGTCATTGATTTATTTTGTAAAAACGCTTGAATGCTGCACTTGTTTGAACACTCTCACGGTGCTACTTTGTTGCTCAAGCATTGTCTTTTTATACTGGGGTGCTTTTGTTGTGTTTGTGCTGCAAAGTAAAGCTTTTGTTTTGTTTTTTTAATTGGCTAACTTTTCTCATCTTAAAATAAAAGATTCACACACAAATACGAATGCAAACACCCACACTCACATGCACACACACACACACACCCACACAACACAAAGACAGAGAGAGAAATGCCACGTTGATGGAGAACCTGTCATCATGGAAGCACACAGTGGCCACAATAACCAACTGTATTCTGCAACAACCTACTAACAATAATTGCACTGAAATATGTGTGTGTGTGTGTGTGTGTGTGTGTTTGTGTGTGTGTGTGTCTGTGTGTGTCTGTTACCTGAAAAATTTGCTTTAGAGAGAACAGTGCCCTTCTCAAGTCACGTCCATTGGAGTTATATAGTCTTTCTGCAGGGAGACAGACAGAGAGAGACACAGAGATGGTTATTTGCAGATAAATGAACAAACAAGGCAACATATGCATAACCACCTTAAAGCTTTTGGACACATTTCTGATGCCTTTTATGCCTCCCTGCACACCTTTCATCTCTCCCCAGTCTTCATAGCTCTCATTCCGATGAGTGGATCAATAAAACTCTTTAGCAAAACAAGCCTCAGCTGTGCAAAAGTTGCGCAACAGCCCGAGATGTGAGAGGAGCGGTGCAATTTGATGGAACCTATCACCCCACATGGCTGTAATCACCTGAGGCAGGCACTTCATCAAACACTTTCACCGTGTCCTTACTCGCGGAGCAACATGTGCATGATCTCTATTTTCCCTCTCTCTCTCTCTCTCTCACACACACACACACACGCACGCACACACACACACACACACACTCAGTTGCAGTGGTGATTAGGGCTGTATTGGAATGTTAATGAGCTGCTGGCCGGGCTTCATCGCTGAGGTATTCAGGTCACGACACGGAAACCACTCAGAACCAAAGGCTCATATATCGTGATGCTGATATTATTGTTATTTCTATCCATGAACACAAAGACATTATCAGCGTACTTCTACAGTAATACTAAAAGGCCTTAAAATCACTGACAACAGTCTACAATAACCATTGTTTATAAATGTATAAATATATAACACATTATATAATATGTAAATAGATAGTTAATTATTAGGTAGAGCAGGAGGTAGAGGAGGTCACCTACTAATCAGAAGGTTGGTGGTTCGACTGACTGCTCCAATCTGCAAGCCAGTGTATCCTTGGGCAAGACACTCTCACTGGAGTGTGAATGTTAGAGAGAAAGCACTTGGGCATGGAAAAAAGTGCTTGTATGAATGGGTGAAGGAGGCATTAAAACATCAAAATGCTTTATCAGCAAGACCTAATTTGCTTTTTCATCTCCAATAGAACAACTTCAAAATAATCCGTACAAAATTATAGTTCTCTAAAAATCAGCTGTTATCATAACCCTTCAAAGGTTATTACACTCACAGTCACTGCCACGTCATCACATTTCCAGTGTATGTGATGTGGATATTTGATATGAAATGTTTAATTTTCTTGAAAGATTTATCGCTTCCATGGGCTGCAATTTCCTCCTTTTCTTTTCTTTTCTTTTCTTTTCTTTTCTTTTCTTTTCTTTTCTTTTCTTTTCTTTTCTTTTCTTTTCTTTTCTTTTCTTTTCTTTACACCCTCTTTCTGTTTTGCATATCAGGACATAATGCAAAATTAGATAACTACAAACTAAGATCAACAACACTCGTGTCATTATTTATTTAGCAAAAATTAAGCCAAAATGAAGAACCACTGTGTAAAATACTAACTGCACACTTAGCATTTCCATAGGAATTAAGAGGGTAAATAGCAGCCAGGTGATTAACAGTAATGGTGAGCACCTCCATAAAAGCAGATGTTTTGGCAGTTTGCAGGTCTGGAACATTCAATGCTGAGGAGGAAAGGTATCAGCAATGACCTCAGAGAAACAATTGTTACTGGAAAGGGTTATAAAGGTAATTTCCAAACAATTTTAAAGTTTATTCAGAAGTGGAAAATATTTAAGACAGTTTCCAATATTCCCAGGAGTGGATGTCCTAGCAAATTCTCCCCAAGATTAGACTATGCAATGCTCAAAGAAACTGCAAAAAACAAAACAAAAAAAAAACAAGAGCCACACCTCAGACTCTAGAGAAAACTTCAAGTTATTGATGATTTTTATGTCCTGATATGCAAAACCTTATAATTGAAAGGTGTGCTTTCTTTTTCAGACAATTTTATTTGCCATGGGTGAGCAAAACTTTTTTAACAGAGGCCATAATAACTCAAATAAATGGCCACAAGACCTGTACTTTTTATGGACAATCACATTGTCTCATGAATACATTAATACCCTCTCTTTGGAAGACCGTCTAGCGTCATGCATGATGCTGAAATAATCAGCACAGAGATCAGATGCCAGTCGGGATCTGCTGTAGTCAGAGACAGAGAAACGATGGATGTAGCCACCGTGAAGTTATCTGTTAATAAGTGAAGTCTGTTAATGAAGCCTCAACATGAGCGTTTTTCATTGTTGCCATTTTGCCCTTATGGTGGCCTCACCTTTCAGACTTGAAAGTTACACCCATCTTTTACATCTCTATGGTTGTAGTCCACCACAGAGAAAGCTGGTTTGCACAGGTAAATAGAGTATCCTCTGATTTGGCTGTATTTTAAGCTCTTGTTTTGGACAATCAAGCGTAGCATTTATGTTGTTCTTGATTATCCACATCTTATGACCACAGGAATAATTTTCCTAAGTGCTCTGCATTAAGCCCAACATCTGTTTAGCTGGGTGTCCATAGTGTCCATTTGTGTGCTTAAACAGTTGTGCATTCCAATATATGTCAGCAGAGGGTTTGGAAACCTCTGTGTCTGTGTTTGTGTGTTGATGACAAATCCTTAAATTCCCCTTTTTTTGGGGGGGGATCTATACGGATCTATAAGGGCAGGGAAAGACAGGGTGCACACCCACTGATGTGGGCCCACATGTGGGCCAGCCTGGCTCCGGAGCCGTCCAGTCTGCCCCGCTGTCAGCAGCTCAGTGGTAACCGTTGCTAAGCTAGGCAAGGCTAACCCAAGGCCAGGGTCAGAATCATTATCATTCCTCACACAGGCGAAGAATTACAGGCCTGTCTGTCTCTTTTCTGTGAGATCAGCAGTGGCATTCATGAAATACTGTACATCTGTGATAGTCTACAGCAGGAATACTCAAGTCATGGAAGGTCATCAAATCATCCAATGATTAGTGCAGCATACAACAATAAAAGCATGTGGGGTGGGCGTGAGTACAATCAGCCAGTTTCAGCTGATTTCCTAGTTCTCCTTTCTTTAGGTTTCCCTGGAACTCAAGTTGCCACTTGATGTAAAAATGTCTGACCCTTGAGTGTCACGGTTCATTCAGGCAATCACGTGTAATTTTTGTCATCAGGCCACAAGTGGGTCTGTCAGGTTAACCTTTACTGAATGTCTGCAGTGCATCAGGAGCATGTCAGCAACACTGATAAGACCTGGATTTGGCTTTATTTATTCTGGCCTTTTGCTAATGATACAGTCAAAAACAAAGGTAGATGTGAGGCTGTTTCAAATCGAGCAAGTACATGTACGCAGATGCTGCATCCAGTCTTGCTCAGGGCAAGTATGACCAGTATGAATATACCATCTGGGCATTTGCTTACAAGTATGTAAGAATGAATGCATTTATGCAATCAAAATATCACGTGTAAGTAGGGAAGTGCATGATTTCAGAAGCAGCAGTTAAATCTCAGCTGTGCACAGGTGAAACAACAGCCTCAGCCTGCAAACCTATTACATCACTGATCTAGTTACAGCAATCACCAGATTTTTTACTAACAGTCTTGTCACCATGATTACCCCTCTACTCCAGAGTAAATAGAGTTTGACACGTTAAATAGAAAGTTCTCCAGCTGTCTTAACACAGCTGAAAATAATTCAAATAATTCATCTCTCTTACTTTTACCTACCTTAATCACATGGCTTCAGCGCCGGCGTGGTTTTAATGGACGAATGAGCTAAATGCTGTTTGTCCAAGAGAAACGTGCACTGATGCAAGGAAACTAAGGGAGGTAAGTGAAATGATGATTTCTACAGTAAGTCTCTTTTACTGGTCATTCTCCTTTTTCCTGGCACTGGGCTTTATTATCGTCACAAGAAAAAGCTGAAACACTCGTTGGGATGTGTCCATTGTGGCTTGTGCACGTGCTTGTGCAGTGTGTATGTGAGTGAGTGCGTGCATGCGCCCATGTGTAAGCCATGCCCATGCCTGCGTTTGCTGAGTGAAGACAGACAGATGAAGCAAAGACAGAAAGGCACATTTCATTTATAGGTCCGCTCGGAGTTTTACTGTTTTGTTTTGGAGGACTTGCAGTTCTCGTCCGCACTATTTCACCATGACCTCACATGCACTGCAATATGTCAGAACATTTAGCGCCAATTCTCCATCTTAAAATCTTAATTTTCTTAAAGTAAGTGGAAAGAATGAATTATTTCCAATTGTTCCT
Organism: Bujurquina vittata; assembly: GCA_015106715.1. Taxonomy (NCBI): domain Eukaryota; kingdom Metazoa; phylum Chordata; class Actinopteri; order Cichliformes; family Cichlidae; genus Bujurquina; species Bujurquina vittata. The sequence continues at coordinate 37,855 of VUQK01032923.1, forward strand.
GAAGTAGTCGCCCCTGTTTATGACTTTCTGTTTTAATTTAATACGACTCTTTGCTCTTCACTCTTCCACTGGTGGAGGCTCATTTTAAACATTTAAACCTTAGGCTTTTTTACTATCTGATCTTATGATGTCCTCGAGTGCTGATATCCTTAATATGGTCACCTCAGATGTACAGAAAGCCCACTAGCTTCAAATCTTGTTTGCAAGGGGTAGCGGATTTAAACTTCCTCAACACCACAAATCAGGACAAACAGAAGATCTCATGATATCTACTGTGTCTACAGTTCTTGTGTTCACCATTCAGAACCATTCGCACGTGTCCGTGTTGTCAGCAGGGAAACAGGGATTCCCTTGGTGCCCAGTCTGCCTGTTAGGTTCTTCAGGAGTGGTCAGATCACTCCTTCTATTCCTGCCATAATGAGATTAGTGCTGTGACCCTTTAGCTTTGACTAATCCCTCAACATTTCCTGCACCATCTACACATCTCTAAACAGAAAAACACACAGGCCAGCTCAGGCTACACTAGGCCTAATCCACTGCAGTTACA
>VUQK01032932.1:2002-12806 GCA_015106715.1 Bujurquina vittata
CTTGCTGTCGTATTCCATACAGCGCCAGTCACTAGTGTGACAGCACATCTTATGCAATTTTTCCTAGTTTGCCATAAAACAAAACACAGTTTTGCAGGCTTAAGACTCTCCACGAGAAGTGGCGGCTATACCAGTCTTTCTTTATGATTTGGGGTCATTACCCTAGTGAAAAACAAATGACGGTCCCACTAACTGCAAACCAGATGTCGTCACTGCATGCCACGGCTGCCATGCTGGTTAAGTATTGCTTAAATTCTGAATCAATTGCCAACAGTGTCACCAGCCTCCACGCACCATCACAGCTCCTCCTCCATGCTGGGAGCCACACACGGAGATACCATCCGTTCACCTTCTGGGAGTGTCGCAAATGTCACACTAACTGGAGCCCAAATATCTTCTTTTTTTTTTTATTTACTGCTCTCCCTGTGTGGTGGTTTCTTTGCAGCAGTTCAGTCCCAAAGGCCCGATTAAGACAGCCTCTTCTGAGGCTGAAGTTTAAGGGATGTCTGCTGTTTGGACTCTGGGAAGCATCGATGTGGCTTCTAATCATGGGTGCTGGTTTTTGACAATTTCTAAAGAAGTACTTATGGATATATCCTCTGCAGCAAACGGGACACTTGATCTTCATTTCTTTGTCCTCACCTGAGTCTATTTCACTCACTGTGTTTTGTGTTTTTGTGCGTGCACTCCAGAAACTTTCAGAGTTTTAAAATTTTCTAGATTCACTGACCATCGTAAAAGCAGTTGCAGCTGATGCACGTCTGAGGTCTCAAACATTAATACCATTTGTGACAGGTTCAAATTTAACCTGCCATGAAATGCAGGGATTACCACAAAATGACAACTGCAGATCTATGATGACAAAGGGAGTATAATCTCGGTGATGTTGTTGTCTGAAGACACAGTTCTAAAATTGTCTAGCACCACACGTCATGGCTGTGGTGAGAAGCGTTGCTGCATTCGTGGAAAAAACAGGGTTGCATAAAGAGTTTCAGGTCCAGAGGAGGCTGAGTGAAATCTGAGTGCTGTTTGGGCTGGGAGTGGGCTTTTTTTGTTGTTTTATAAAAAGATGGCTTGGACTCGTGTAGGTTGCTGCTTATGTATGCTTGCAGTTAGAGTAACACATGTGAATCTACAGCCTGACTGGCTGAATTGCACTGGCGGTAACGTTCGCCCACATTTAGACGAGACTTTGATTTATGTATTTATTTATAACAATTCAAAGTGTGAGTTTACTTTGCATTCAGTCTTTACACAGAACATTTTTTTCTAGCAGCTATAAAGAGAGTGCAATAGGCTTCGCAGCGTCACAGAGTGTCAATGAAATGATCCACTAAATTATCTGTTTTAATTTAGCTGCAGCTCTTTGAAGGCAACCTCATGTGTCAGAGCTCTGAAGCAAGTCAGAGAGATGTGTTTGTTTTTCCTCTCCCTCGTAGGCTATTTTGGGCGCTCAAAGACATTCTGGCTCGTCTTCGATCTGTCTCCCCACACTCAACATGTTTACTCTCTTTCTGTCTCAGGTTTCTCAAAAGATGCGACCTGTGCGTGTGTCTCTATCTGCCCATCTGCCGGTCTTTCCGTGTGATCTTAGAGATCACTGAGCTGATAGTGGAAGCGCTGGATTCTCTCCTCTTTAGGGTGCCATTAGCACTCATTATTTGCACCAAGGGTTAATCTACCAGATCTGCAGCCTCTGACTCTGCCATATCCAGATGGAGCTGTCAAGAAACTCAAGCGTTTTAACAACTCTCTGCCAGATTTGGGCAGCTTTTAGTGGCAGAAACTGCATGCAGCAGTTACTGCTGAGCATTTGCTCAGCCTCCAAGATATATTTGACATTTTCCACTCCTTCCATCTGTAATAAGGTGCAAAAAAAACAAAACAAAAACTTAAGTATACCATGGGTGAAAGACAGGCAGGCCTAATATAGGAAATATACAGTTTAGTTCCACAGTTTGTAGTTTCAATAACTGAGCTTTGAAGCAGCAGAAGCAGCTGATATTTATATAAGTATGCTGTGAAAACAGAGAACAATCAGTTACTTTTATCAGTTTCATAAAGTGTCCACTGACTGTGTTTCAGCTCCTTCATTAAGCTGTTTGGCCCACAGCTTTATCGCTCTGAGTCACTTTCACTGCGGCAGCATCCTCGTCCATCACAGATGGCAAACACACAAAGTACCCGACTAGGTGGTGAACAGGAGGAGAACCTTAATAGCCACCTATTTGTTGAATATGGTTGAAACTAGCTTTACTAAATCGTCTCCAGTGGGGGGTGGGGCATATCAGTGCTGTGTTTCTGCTGCCCCCAAAGGGGTCAAGTGCCTGAACCCTGCATACTCTTTAATGGTCAGCAGGGGCGACTCCTATACAGGCTGACTAAAGCAATGGTGAGTTCAAAGCTTCACAGGGGGCATCACTAACCAGTGAGTGACAGTAAGTCCATCCATCCATCCATCCATCCATCCATCTTCTTCCACTTATCTGGGAGCAGCCGCCTAAGCAGAGAAGCCCAGACCTCCCTCTCCCCAGCCACCTCCATCAGCTCATCTGGAGGGACCCCAAAGCGTTCCCAGGCCAGCCCAGAGATGTAATCTCTCCAGCATGTCCTGGGTCCAACCTGGGGCCTCCTCCCAGTAGGACATGCCCAAAACACCTCACCCAAGAGGTGCCCAGGAGCCATCCTAGTCAGATGCCCGAGCCACATCAACTGGCTCCTTTCGATGTGGAGGAGAAGTGGCCCTACTTTGAGCCCCTCCTGAAAGGCTGCACTCCTCACGTAACTCTAAGGGAGAGGCCAGCCAGCCTTTGTAGGAAGCTCATTTTTGCCGCTTGTATTTGCAGTCTTATTCTTTTGGTCACAACCCAGAGCTCATGACCATAGGTTAGGGTAGGAATGTAGACCGACCGGTAAATCAACAGCTTCACTTTCACACCCAGCTTCCTCTTCACCACGACAGAGCGGTGCAGCCATGATCCAGCTGTCGATCTCGCGCTCCCTTCTTCCGTCAATCGTGAAAAAAACCCCTGAGACTTCGTCTATCCACCCGGGGCAGCAACTCGGCCCAATAAGTATATCCATCATTTATACGCAGTCTAAATGTGTCGGTGGTGAGACTGTGAAAGGGCGTATCAGGCACTATAGCTTGATGTTAAAGGGCTAAAATTTGTGCTTTGGTTTTGAAGACAAGTCAGATTGTCTTCATGTCAGCATCCAAATACCAGCATGAATGTTGGCTTAACAGCAGATGGATGTTCAGCTACGGTAAGCTCAGGAGTCAGAGGGCCCTGTGAGTAACAGTAAGTTATATCACTAAAACCTGGAAGCTTATTTTATGTGTAAAAGTGGTTTGAAACAATGTTGCATGAAGAAAAAAAATAGTAACTAAGCAACAGCAGAATATCATTTCACTCTTTGTGTTATCTTTGGTAGTTCCTGACATTCCCTTAAAAGAAAGGGCATGTAAAGTCATGTGAAAACGAAAGATTCACAGGACTCTGTGAAGTCCTCTTGAACACGAAGTGCGCCCTCTCTGCTCAGGAAACAAGAGGCTAAGTAGCAGCCAAGAGCTGCTAATCAAATACACTTGATTAATTAAACATCAGCAAGCAGAGGTTTTGGCAGTTTGCTCTGGAGCATTCAGGTGTGTGTTTTCATTGAGCACTCGATGCCACAATCCTCCCAGGTGTGGACGTCCCAGCAAGTTCATTCCAAGGTCAGATCACGCAGTGCTCAGAGAAACTGTAAATAACTCAAGAGTTACATCTCAGACTCTGCAAGCACCAGTTAGCCTGTTAAATGTTCAAGTTCATGACAGCACAATTAGAAAAACACTGAGCAACTGTGGCCTGTTTTGAATTAACAATTTTATGACATACCCAAATTGATTTTGTGACGCCTGCAAAAAGTCTCCTGTCCTAATGTTCAATAATAATAGTTAAGGTGGCTTATTACGAATGACGTTAAGGTACCAATGATCCTGCTGACAAAGGCCACGGCTGCTGTCAATATAATGTTTAATATAATGTCTTAATGTTAAGACGAAATTGAATAAGCAACCCCTCATTATAAAACAAAAACTTTTATGATTACAAAAACAGGAATGACTCAAAGATGGTCTGTTGAAAGTAGTTTGTTTCATTTTCTGTCATTATTAAAATGACTGGAGTAAAACAGCAGGCAGCTCAGATAATCACAGCTTTGTATGTAGGTGCTATCCTACAAAGTGGAGTATTGTTAATATTCCTCCATGAACACTGCATCCTTTAACCCAGGATTAATCCAGCTCTACAACATCAATAACAACCCAGCAAAGAAGTCGATTGCGCACTTTACACACACAGTTACATCAACAGGGGCGTCAGGCTGATGATGGGAGGAGGAATCATAGTATATGTAGGGATGGTGTTGGCAGCCACACTGCCAGACTCTGTGTGTCTTCAGAAAACCAAACCAAAATAAGAACTATTAAAGCAAACATGCTTTTCATCAAGAAGTCATTTAAATTTTGGAAAGTTTCTTGAGTGAGTCACCATCAATCAAGTGACAGAAGCTGAAGGTTCTCACAGTCCAGGACTGAGCTCTGTGTATAAATCCAAGCTAGTCTGTGATGTAATTAAACAACAACAATAATAAAAAAGAAATAAAGAATTAAGGCCACTGCAGATATGTCAGTTTTGTATTATTTTGTTGAAAATATGAAACAAACTGGGGACACATCCATCCATCTCTCCTGCTTATCGGGGGGGGGGGGGTAGCAGCCTAAGAAGAGGAAACCCAGACCTCCCTCTTCCCTGCCACCTCTTCCAGCTCATCAAGGCGTTCCCAGGCCAGACGAGAGAGATAATCTCTCCAGCGTGTCCCGGGTCTGCCCCGTTGTTATGTTACAAGGACATGGATACATTTTTGCTAATACTGGTCAACAATGATTTTGCTACCTGGGGAAAAATACCTGATTTGAGGCATTTTCAGGTATGCTGATTCCAAATCTACAATCAGGATTTCTCTAACACGTCAGGTTCTTGAGTTATGCACATGTCAATATTCAGCTAATGTATTGCTGTACTGGCATACTGGTGTGCTACGATTTTCTAATTTTGAAGCTAAACAGAATTTAATAATAATTTGGGTGATTTGGGGGTGCTGAATCCAAATATGATGATTATAATTCAATCAACTGCTTTGGTGTGTCAACAGACAGAAACAAAGTTTTAGTGCTACATGAAGTGATGAATGGTGTTTCTGGGGCAGTCGAAAGTGATGCCAAGCTTAAAGCTGGGATCTTTTGTCACACTTCTGAACTGTTTAGCAGACTAATTATTGACTGCTTTAGTTTGACTTTGACTCATGTGACTGATTTTGCTATCAGTATCTTTTTACCCCTTTTTCTTAAGATATTTTTTTGGCCTTTATTTGATAGTTTTCCAGTTGTGATAGGCTAGAAAGCAGGGAGGAGAAAGGGGGGGGGACACAAAACGCAAATGGCGTGAGGCCATTTGATAAAATAATTGACGTCCAGTTTGGAGATTGGCATTTATTGGCGTAGTGACGTAACTCAAGATCCAACTTAATCCACACTAATCCAATTGCTTTCTGAGATGTTGTTTTACTTCAGATTAATTAGTTCTAAACTACAGAGTGTATGACTAAGGTAATCAAGGACTAGCCAGATTGGAAGCTGAATCAGATTAACAATGTGCACATGGTGCACAGGTGAGGTTGCCCTAAAAATCTGGGATGGAAATTATTTCAAAAGATCCCATTATTGAGGACAAACATCATGATTCAACCCACCGAAATAAAAAATGAAATGCATGGACTGCAATTGTGAATGACTATAAATCGAATGAAAAAGTTACCAGCAGGACCCTCAAACATATTCAGGTAAGATTTAATTATATTATTTATAGGATCCTGATTGTTCTAATCACTCACGATGAAATGTATGTTTGCTCGTATGAGGCCACATATTGGCCTGTAAAGGTCCTGTGGAAAAACATCAAAATACCGCTGAAGAAAACAACAGCCAGTGCTCGTAGGGAGCGTTTCAAGACAGGTGGGGGGCCCCCCAGTTAGACCACAGAGCGATGACCTGGGAGATTTGATGACTGGGATGATTGAAAGCCAACAACCTTCAGAAGGCATCCCTGATGAACATCATCTGGACAGTTCAGGTGGGGAACTCTTCTTTGCTCTTTGCTACAATGTGTGTGTCTGTGTGTATTTATTGTCCTGCTCAGGTAAGCTAAATAGTACCACCTTCTGCACTATGAATAAAAAGGAAAAATACTACATAAAGCTTATGTCTTGTATTGTAATTCTCTCTAAAAAAAGACGACCTGAGCTTGAACCACATGCCGGACGAGCCAGAACAGAGTCAGAAAAATCAGCCCTCTGCACCCGTGGCAGCAGCCAGTATCCCCATCCCAGGCATCACAGCAAGAGGGAAAAGGCTGACTGTTCATGGACAACTTGCAATATCTAGATATCAATATCAATATCAAGATGAAGATGGAGATAGAGAGAGACATGAAGCGGCAGCAACAGCAGCAGCAAAACTGTTTGCTCTAACAATGTTGACCTTGTGCCATTATGAAATAAAAATGTTTGCATGTTTGCAATCACAATCCAACCAAAATGTATTCGGTAATTAACCGTATTTTCTCTTCATGTTAGCCATTTTCAAACGTAGTCAAACAAAATCAAAGAGATGATTTGTGGATCACTCAACAGTTTCTAGCACCTTTTCTTTTTCTTTATGAAAAGGGCTGCACAGCAAAGCTGTTTCTATAAGCATGTCCAGTTTTGTCATCGGCTACCTCCATGGGTGCATGTGGGTCACTGTAATATTCAGCTGGTGGGTCTACACAGCCATGTAGCACTGCAGTTGCCACAATAACAATACAGCATCTTCTTGGTTCTAACGTATCCATGTTTGGTGGCTGGAAATGATTGTTCCAGCCACCAAACATGCGCTCCACCAGCCTTCTGGTGTGGATGTGGGCTTGGTTGTAGCGTTGCTGCTCAGGCCTGATAGGATGCAGATGCGGAGTAAACAAGAAGTGTGTCTGTGCATAACCACAGCTGCCAAGTAGGACCCCACTGTGTTCTCCAGCTTCAACCTGAGCACACAAAGAAGAGTTTTGGAAAATCCTCGAGTCGTGTGTTGAACTGTTCCAACGCGCAACAATGTTTGAGAACTGCACAGTGGGAGTACAGACACCCTGTACGTTTACTGAAAACCAGTTTTTACGATTCCTGTACGGCTCAGCATCTTCTGCTGAAGGGCACTTAACCCTAGAGCGCTAACGCCGGGTGATTTTCACCCACACAATTTATGTCATGTGATTTTCGTTGCTGCTGTCCGAGTTGCATGGGACTCTGGGTAGCTTCAGGGCATTCATTGATGTCATCAATGGCGTGGTTGATTCCCTTCTCCCATCTATGGTTTTTTCATGTGCCATGCGTTCAGGTGATTTTTATCCTACGTTATTGATGGAGAGTCACATATTTTATGGGTGTGCCCTTCCCATTACTACCCTGCCTGTACTGACTGCATGTAAGGCATAAGGTAAGTTAGAGTTGTCCCAGAATTTGCATATAGTCCTAAATTAGCATAATGGCAATGAATAAATGTCAGTTAATTGTAATTTCCAAGAAAATTCACAATCAAAAGAATTTGGTCATTTTTCCCCTTCTCAAAAAATGCCTTTTTTTTGTCTTGCTCTCCCACAGTTATCAGTGATGCAGAGATTTACCAGACAGGGCTCACATGTCCCAGGAATGGGTGGACAAAAGACCAAGTTCCCAGCAGCATTTTTCTTTTGTTAGGACGTTACCTGCTAAGGATTACCTGATTTTCCAATAATTATTCTGCTTTTTTATAGGGTCATCCTTCTTTTCATTTTATGCAATATTGCATGTTCTAAAATTAAAGAAGGGTTCCAAAACTTGTCATACAGTGTTGAACTTCTAAAATAAATTGATGAAAACTATACTTTATCTGGAATTTGATACTGGGTAAATATACCCAACGTTAGTGTTCTAGGGTTAATGGGAATATGACAGCCATCAATACAGCCAATTACTCCAGGAAAGGTACTATATTCATAGAACTGTAGCTTGTAGGTGACACACTTATTATCAGGCTGATGCTGCATGGTGGTGAGAACCTGAACTCCCCACAGCTGGCAAAGACAAGATTGCATCAACACAATGGGTATAAAGGAAGTATGGTTAATTGGCTCTTTGGTCAATGCTGGTGCAAAGACTGCATGTGCTGAATTGATCCCTTTGCAAAGGTTATATTCTTATTTTCAATAAATCGTCATTAAATCAGTTTGGTTTCAGAGCTCAACTTATTTTTTCCACAACATTTGGCACAGTGACATGTAACAAATGTGCATTTGTTTGACATTTCATGAACTGAAATGTCAAACAAATAATGGATGAATAATGAAATACGATATAATAATGGAAAAATGGAAAAATCCAGATTAGTGACTGTTCACTGGTTTCATTGCAGCACTTGTGCTGCTGCGTATCTGCTCTTTCTTTATAAAGTACTAAAACCAAATGTTGTGCCAACAATTTTCTACCATAAGGAGTCTAAACAGCCTTGGACAGCAGGAAAAAACTGCTTTAAGAAATGTTAAAGACCAGAAATATTAGATGTTCTGCTAGGCAACAAACCACCTGCTGCAGTGGCTGCTGCCTCTGAAAGTCAGCCAGTGGTCACGAATCTGATCAGTGAGGAAGCCTGACAGTAAATCTGCCATTTCAGTCAGCTCAGCAGCCCGTAAAGCTTCATTTCTACTTCTGTGTTTAATCTATGTAGAGCACACGATGATCAGATGTGATCTGCCTGCGTAGTTGGAAGTGGAGGTTTCTCTCATCCAGCAAGAAAAAAAGGAGGCAGGAGAAGGTGATAAAAACTGAACTAGCTGAGCCTTTATTATGGCAACTGAACATAAGGAAAAACACTAAGGCAACAAAAACAAAGGAAACCTAAACTGGAAAACAACTAACAAAGGTCTGAAAATTCGGGGAGCACAGAAACACGGCCACAAGACAACAAGACTCTCACATCTGATCAGGGGAAAACTCAACAGAGGAAATGAGTGAGTGGAAACAGCTGGGGCAACAGGTGAACAGAATATCACTAACGAGACTCAGGGAGGTAAAGCAAAACACGGAGGACAAAGAACTGTCAAAATAAAACAGGAAGTAACCCAAACATGGTAAACGCATACTTGACACACAGGAGACTGGCACACTGGAATCAAAACCCGACTAAACAGAATGTAACTACAACACCTAAACTGACACAAGACAGGAAAAAAATAAATAAATCCAATCAGGCAATTGGAAAATATATAAACTATAATAATATAATCTAAACTATAATAATTTACAGTGGGGCAGCACGGTGGCGCGGTGGTTAGCACTGCTGCCTCACAGTTTGAATACCATCTGGAAGGCCCGGGTTCGATTCCAACTTGGCCCGGCCTCTCTCTCACTGTGTGGAGTTTGCATGTTCTCCCCGTGTCTGCGTGGGTTTACTCCGGTTTCCTCCCACAGTCCAAAGACATGCACTTACTGGGGTTAGGTTAATTGGCTAATCTAAATTGCCCATATATATGAGTGTGAATGGTTATCTGTGTAACTGTGTTAGCCCTGCGACAGACTGGTGACCTGTCCAGGGTGTACCCTGCCTCTTGCCCTGTCAGCTGGGATAGGCTCCAGCCCCCCCGCGACCCTGAAAAGGATAAGCGGAAGCAAATGGATGGATGGAAAGATAATTTACAGATGTTCCCCAATCAGGAAATTGGGGAACATCCCGATATATGTTATAAATATAATTTAATATAAATCATTATTTAATTTAATATTTAAAAGAAAGGGTTATGGGTTGATGTTTAACACTATGGTAGAGACTGATTGGCAGTTGGGCTGGTTAGATTCGGGGGGCGATCCTGCTGGGTATGGGGCGGACCTATTGGGTCCCTGCATCTCTCTCTCCCTGATCCTCCTGCTGTCCCTGTCCTCCGCTCGGTGCTGGTGGGGTCGGTCCTCCGTTGGTTCTCAGGCGTGGGTGCTGGCTTATGGGCCTGCACGCACATCTCCATGGGGGTGGCCTGCCATTGTGTATATGTATGCATGTATTGGGGGGGGGGCAGCAATCATGTTGATAATATGGTTAATGGGCCGGCTCGTCCTGTGCCGCTGGGGCCTTGTCTGGGCGCCCGGGTGGCGCTGGCCAGTGTCCCTCCTGTCCCTCTCTGGGTCTGTTCACTGTCCCTTGGCTTGTGTAGTGCTTGGGGCCCCTCTTCCAGGTGCCCGTGCTGTCCGGGTGGGGCTGGAAATCCTGTCGTTCTCGGTTGCTTTTTATGAGGGCCTCGGACACCAGACTTTCCTGCATGTCTCTACCTTGGCATGGGGGTTTCCATGGTTTCCACTGCTTTTTAGCCTTTAATACAGATATCAGACACTTAGGGTTCTGTTGCCATCTTGTGCTGTGCTGTGTAGACTCAGCACACTATCTAGCCTGGTATTTGATACTGTCTATGCCCTTGTTTAGGGATCTGGATGCTGGTTTCCACTTAGTGTGAAGAATAGGGCTCACCACTTGGATTTAGTAGGGATCTTTAGTTGGGATCTTGTGCATTTTCCCACATGTACTTGAATACGGGTGGACACACACGTGCACACATACATGCACACACACACACACACACACACAAACACACACATCCCAAAAAAAAGGGGGGGGGGGGAGGGAGGAAAAAATAAAACAAAAAAA
>VUQK01032934.1:0-14428 GCA_015106715.1 Bujurquina vittata
ACACTGAATGAACGTGTGACATGTTGATTCTCTGTGATTGGTCAGAAACACAGAAGCAGGAAGTACCGTGCTGCACCGATAGGGGGCAGTGCTGCAGCAGTGTTGCGCCATAGGGTGCATGCATTACGTCTCCAAATGAAGGTAAAATAATACTTTTTTTTTTTCAATTTATGTAAAGAGAAAACCGGTATTTTGGTATACCGGTACTGGTATTTTAATCATTTGTTCTGATTAAAATACCAGCCACTGAGGATATTTGATTTAATTATTGTGGCATAATGCAAGTGTAACTTATTTTCTAATTCATGGCTGCAGCACGTTCTTTACTTATACATTCATTGGGTGTATTTTTTCTTCATTATATATATATATATATATATATATGTGTGTGTGTGTGTGTGTATAAAGAGGGAGAGATCATTCATGTACTTGCTTCTGTTGAATATCAAATGTAAATGTAGAACCTTAGAAATAATAATCATTAAGGATCCAGGCTGAATTTTATTTTAATAAAAGGTTGGTCCAACATCAGTTTTTATTTTAAGATTGTCGTGTTGATTCATCTTACTGTGTTGTCACTGACTGCTCTCCACAGTTTGAGACCGACAGCTTTAAGCAAACTGACAGCAGCCGCTCGCAAACAGGAAGTTCATAGAGCAGGAGGGCGGAGCTGCTGACATAATATCCACTGATATCAGTGCGAGTTCAGCACAAACTGGAGTTCAGAGCTGAAGCTTTGGCTCACTGCCGACCTCATGAGAGGAACCTTTTTATCAGTGTTTTTAAACCCGGTCAATGATTAATGCATCATCATCATCATCATCATCAGCGCGTAGCTGCTGTTGTAATCTTTGACCAGAGATCGTAGCAGCTGTTTTTACCCTGTTTAATATAAAAATCAATGAAAACACAAACACAGTTGGTTTGTATATGAAAATATTTATGGGAATATGTCATTATGGGAATATTTAAAACGCCGCCTCGTTACATTCATTTCGATCAGAATCAGCTCCTCCACCAAACCCTGGCTTCTGTAAACAGCTTTGCTTGACGTGATTGTTTAATAAAAGCTTTTTTCACCCCAGATGGAGTTTCTGTGTTTAGCAGGGGCCGTTTAAGGTTTTAGTTGGAGTCACTTTGTAATAAAAATGAATGTGATCGTGTTTTCTGTCTTCGCTCTTTAGAATTCTTTTACAGATAACTGACATCAAACAGAAGTAGGTATATTCAAATATGTATTTATGAATTAATATTAACAGCATTTTTGGTACAATAAAAAGTATCAGCTGCATTTCGAATGCAGAAGCTCGGCTCTAATAATCTAATAATCTAATCTCAGCTGCACAGCTTCACTCAGTTTGCCTTTGACTCCATATAAATACTGTTCTGCGTCTTCATAAATAATATACTACAAGCTATGACTTGGAAGAATTCTAAAACATTAATATCACAGTCATACCTCACAATTAAACAACCTGATTAGCCACACTAGCATCACAGTGGAGAGACCTGCTGAGAGCTGCAGTTCCTCGAATGACCACTTGAGGCCGCACGCAAAAGAGTCGATCCGACTTTCCTGCAGAAATGAACGTGTTCACAGCTTGCTAAAAAAAAGTTTTTGCACTCTATGTAAAGTTTAACAACAACTGTGCAGAGGGTGAATTTTACTGAGGCTTATTGCAGCCGTGCAGCTGTAACATCAATAATGAGTTTATTTTAAAAATGCGTGCATGTGATGCAACCAGAAGACCCTCTCTGCAGCCGTAAACAAGGTCAACTCTGATTTGAGCTCTGAGCAGAGACGTTGGGGTCCCTGCAGACATGCAGCACATACAGAATTAGGATAATACTCATATTTCTCATGTTGTCTACTGTAAATTTTTAAACTACAGCCTGAGGGAAACCCAGGCAATCTCGTTGTTTTGTGCATCAGTGGGACCGTGATGCTAGCGTGGCTAAGGACCTAGTGGCTTTAAAACCCTGCTGCGTTTAAGCAAACTTTAGTGCAACACACACAGCTCTGGTAAACATGGACGAGAAGGTTAAAGGTCAAGCAGGTGTCCTTGAGCAACAACATACAGCAAACCAATAGAGGGTGATCAAACCGTGCGGTTTGGGAGGGAGGTGCATATTTCAAAAGCAGCAGGCATCACATGGCAAGAATCGTATCCCTGTTCAGCATTAGGAGCAGCAGGGCCGCTCCGGGTTCCCCGCAAAGCCTGAACAGGCTGCAGACCTTCCTGATATGGCTCTGAGGACCACCTCCAACAGCAGAACAGACACACAAATGTCCTCCTGCACGCACTCTGCAGAGTGCAGCAAAGATCACAATCAGCACTTCACCTGAACATAGGTGCATGCATGTGACGAAGACCGCTCTGTCTACAGGAATACTGTCTGCAGTGCGCCACCTTGTGGTGATCTTTGGGTTGACTGCAAAAGGATGAACTGTGAATAACGCGGGAGAGCAGAATCCTATCAGCAGTTATTACGGTCAGCAGTAACAAAGGTCAACATCCTGGGCAGTGTAAGCTACTTTATCAGTGCAAACGCCAAAAAAAAGTGAAACGCACAACATGTAAACGGGAGCAAAGAAGAGGAAAACCGACGGTTCAAAATGAAGGCAAAACAGACCCACTGAACTACGTCTGCTCGGCAGTCCTTTCGAAATAAACTCAGCACCTTGGCCCGTCATCCTGAAGCTCATACAGGTTAGATCTGACTCGAGGTCGCGCACCTTCATGTAAACACTGACTGACGGCACACTGAAGCTCCATCAGAGCCCGCGCACCATCCAAACACACGTTTCAGGCCTCAGCCCGGGTGGCGCTGATGAGGGTCCTCAGAGATGATTCTACACATCAACCAACCACCGGGGTCCGCCAGCACGCTGATCCTCAAAGTCCTTCACTCTGAGTTTTTGTGCTTTTTGTGGAGTACAAAATTGGAGGGAAATAAAGCATATAACATCAGCCAGACCTCCTCAACCTGCTGGTCTCTCGTGTAATGCTTCATCACCTGCTGCTGAGTTAAACATGGCTTTTAGGGGTTCCGTTAAACCTGCTAAAATGGCACCTGCAGAGCGGCACTGAGCATTCAATTGTAAATACAGAGTAATAAATACAGTATCGTCGACTATAGATTATCTATGGCACAGAAGATCAGTGCAAGTCAAGCGCAATCTCCCCAAAACATTCACTTGGCTATGCAGGGGGGGGCGGGGGACTGCCTGAGCTCTGAGTTATAAGGAGTGTGTGCAGATAAAAGAGCCAACAACAACTCAGTCACAAACTAATCTTTCTGCCTCTGTGAGCTCTCAAAAGATTCTAAATCATCACACAAACTAATGATAACAGCTGTTCTGATCAACACGCCGTGAGAAAACGAATGCACAGGAGTGATTAATGCAAATGGGCAGAAATAACGAGGGTAACATCACATCACACGACGTTTGCGGTGGGTCACGCTCGAGCAGACGCCGAGCCCGGCGATCTGGGCGAGTCGTGAGGAGTCGGGCTCTCCGTCTCAGAGGCGCTCGTTTCCTCGTCATCGTCGTCCGTCTGCTCCGCGCTGTGGTAAAGCATCAGGGCCTGGGTCTTATGGGTGATGGTGACGGTGCAGGGGCCCTGCGCCCACGGCTCCCCATCCACCTGCATGGGCATCGTGGAGCTCTTCAGAACGAGCTGCAGAGGGAAGGGTAACACCCAACACGTCAACACACACACACCTATTCATATGTGAATGTTACATGATGATGATAACGCTAATGCCAGGCGCACAGCTCCACGTGTGAGCACACATGTTCAAACCTTGTGTTTAAGAGAGGCAGCCAATCAGAGGAAAGCTGGCTTAAAGGGAGACGAGCTGAAATGGCCCCTTTCACACAGGGTTAGGGTTAGGGAAGCCAAAGGCCACGTGAAAGATAAAGACTTATTTTGAACTCTGATTCATGCAAAGCCACACTAACAAAGTCGAGGAAGACAAATATGATGCTGGAAATCGATTTAAAGCTTTCACCACCATAAACCGTCTGCTTTTAATATGTAAATATTTTAGATTGATTCTCTTTTTGTGACGTGTAACAGCCCCCTGACAGTACCTTCACAGCCCCCCAGGGGGCTGCAGAGCAGGCTTTGGAAAACTGGATTATGTCACTGATTTTTTTTAAATGTTTTGCGTGCAGAATTAGGATCTGAATGCACTTTTCAAACATCTGATCTGAATGCCCAGCATATTTGCTCTTCTGAGATGAGCTCTACAGATTCTCTGCAGGCTTTTCTTCTTAGTGGTTTTATTTATTTGTGTTATTTTTCACATGAATGTATATGTAGCAATGCTGCAGCTGCCAGGTGGGGAAAAGAGCAAGAAAGAAAAGAGAAACAGATATAAGGACAGAGTAGGGAAGAAAACCACAACAGTTCATCCACTGCTGCACCTTTTAAAGAAAACCCGGCTGCCCACGACAGCAGGTTCGACTCCTGATATGTGCATACTTACATATGTGAAGTATTCAAATAGCAGTAAAATTACTTTGGTGTTGTGCTTCCTGTGGTTTCCATGGGTACGCTCTCTTAGCAATGCCAAATACACACACAGGTGAGTCTTTACAGCTCTTCGTCTGTTTGAAAGCACGTGCAGGTCTGTGTTAATGGTTTAACAGTGGATTCTTTAAATGCATGTTCTTCATGTGGGAAAGGTGAAAGCAAGTGAGGGAAAATGAACCCGTGCAGGAGCTCAGTAACCAAACCCTAATCACATCAGTCACAGTTAGACTGCATTGAGGCAAACAGCAGGGGAAGTCATTACGCCCCCTTGCTGTCATTCTGCATGGCCAGTAAACGAGGTAAACAGGAAGTGGTGTGTGTGTGTGTGTGTGTGTGTGTGTGTCGGCCTCACCCTGACAGTGTGAGCCTGTCCCAGCCGTACAGGGTTGGCCAGCTTGACCTGGATCTGAGCACAGTGGAAGGAGCCAAACACCCCCATTACCTCCAGCAGGCCATCATCCAGCCTGCAGAGACAGGAAGTGACACTTTTAGATTTGCTAATAATATTCTCTCTGTAGTCACTGTGCATAAAAGTTACCAAAAATGCCTTACTGGGTAGGGGGGCACGGCTCGTCTCCCATACCCTCCCAGAGTCTGCAGCCTCCCCCCCAGTAGCCAATGTTACAGACTATGATGCCCTCCAGACTGGGAAGCTCCACCCTCTCGCCATCCAACTCCAGCTGTGGCAGGAACACACGCAAACACACACCTCAAGTCTTTATGCGAACCGTCGTGCTACCTGAAAATCTGGGCATTAAATCCACAATAAAGCAAATGTGTAGAAGCACAGAGCGAGCAGGACGGTTACAGAAGTTAAAGCTGCGATCGCTAACAGCAACAACAAATCCTTAACACACATTCAGCATTCAGACACAGCGCGCCACTCCACACCTCCTCTTTGGGCTTCAGATAATCTAACCTGTGGCAGGTGTGTTCAGAGCAGGTCAGGCGAGCGGTGGACTCACCTGAGACAGCAGAGCTCAAAGTTGGCACCTGGTTTTGGTTTTTTTTTTAGCCCTTATGAAGCAGAGCTTAAAGATCCCTGTCAGATTTCCAGGAAATCTGTTTTAGATTTGACAACAGATTAAACAAATATGTAGGACCGCTTTTTTGCATCTGCATCTAAAATCAGAAACATCCTTTCTCAGGCTGATGCTGAGAAGCTAATCCATGCATTTATTCCTTCTAGGCTGGACTATTGTAATTCATTATCATCAGGCTGTCCTAAAAGCTCCCTGAAAAGCCTTCAGCTGATCCAAAATGCTGACAGGGACTAGAAAGAGAGAGCATTAGGATCCGGCTCAAAAGCTTCCTTTATGATCAGGCTCAAAGTTAGGGCTGCACAGAATAATAGCTAAAACAACGGCTTCTATCGCTTCAGATCAGAAACTCCGGCAAAGATAGTCTGACTCCTCCACCGCACGTGCACACGCACTGCTGAAGTCACCGCACGTGCACACGCACTGCTGAAGTCACCGCACGTGCACACGCACTGCTGAAGTCACCGCACAACAAATTCCTGTTTCCAGAGTCGGGCTGATGGCTTACAGTCAACAACATCCCAGCAGTCACTCTGATCCTCTTTATGGGCTTAAAACAAAATTCAGATGATGCTTCATCACATGCACGTGTCTGCCGTACCTCAATCCTCTTATCCAGATCTTTACACTCCTGCACTAAACAATCTTTGGTGCCGTACAGGAAATACACAGCCTGGGGAAGGAGGACAGTGTGCATTAGTGCAAGAAGAAACTGCCTTTCTGATTACTGTGTAAAAACCAACAAAGACAATTGAGGATTTAAAAGGCAAAGCTTATTGAAAGCCCAAAGTGGTGACATTTGCAACATGCTTTGTTTATGGAAATTAGGGACCTTGTTGATGATGCGGCTGGAGAAGAACGAGGGCGTCTTCTCGCGGTGTGTGTGGAAGTTGAGCGCCATCAGAGCGTCGGGCCCCACGGAGAAGTAGTTGTTCATGGACAGAACCTGAGGAGCGGCTCAAGCGTCAGCACGACAGGAAACAAACTGTTCACTGATCAGCACTGAGAGGAAAAGCTCACCTTTGGTTTACGAAAGTACACGCCTTTTGACGCTACCTGCACTTTCCACCTGAAAATAATAATGCAGGTCGTTAGCAGAAGGAAAACAAGCACAAGCAGCTCCAGACTTTGGAAAAAGGAGATACACGGTTCACTGGTTGATTCATTTTCTTTTCTCTCACGACTTGCAAGCTGGTAAAAAGTAAACAGACTGAATAAATATTCAAATCAGCCTCTTAACAGCTTTAATTTGCTGACTGTACACGGACATAAATGTCCTCTTTGCTTGTAATTTAATGCATTTAAGCCCTGTTCACACATGCTTTTGAAGCAAGCGCCAGGGACCATGTGACCCGGCCAACCACATTCCAAGGTCGAGCGGGACGTTCTCATTTGCATGTGAATGCTTACCTGTGCTGACACTGACGGAGTCACCTGACGGCCCTGCTCAAACATGTCAGCCGTGCAGTAAAGTTGCTGCGGGAGTTCGGATGATTTCATATTTTATCCTCTCGCCCGAGCGCGAGACTTCATGATTCACAGTAAAACTCAAAGTTTATCTTTTTAAGTTTCTGCCCTGTTCAGGTGGAAAAGGACAATAAAGCAGGGCGTTTAGGGTTTATGCAGCGGGTGATGATGTCGGCGATCGCAGTGACCACCAATCGGGGCGATTTGTAGCTGATTTCCCCATTGATGCATTATATTATTATTAGGAAATATTAACTAAATTGATTTTGCTCTGCTGCAAGTTTCCACGGTTCCTCAGTCACATCTCTGTGAACACTAAGATGCTCAGCTTGAGCCTTCACAGCACGAGCTCGTTAACCAGCGTCTACCTCCATCTTCTTCCATCAGCTGTGTGACCACTGAGACGCATGAAGCCGTCCTGCGTGGGGCTCTTTTACTGCTCCAAACACATCAAAACGTTTCTCAGACTAAAGAAGCTGATGGAACCTCAGACTGAGAGTCTGAGGATTACTCGTCAGTATCGACACCACTCACCTGTCCATTTTGACCACTTCGGCATCCAGGATGTTACGGAGGACCTGCTCCACTGGGATCTCTCCAGCATACCCAGCCCCCCAGCCTAAAGTGTTAGAGAGGTCATTTCCTGTCCCCAGAGCCAGGATGGTCACCCTCGGGATGAACTGGTCTTGGCCCTGACAAAGGAAAGGATAAAGTTCTGTCACCAACCTGAGAAAGAGAAGTAGTGATACGTAGTTGGAGGTGAAAAAAAGACCCTCCTCTCTTCTTAGCGCCGAGACATCTCACCTTTAGCTTCATAGCATCGACGGCATCCAGCACCCACCCCACTGTGCCGTCACCTCCACATACCAGCACCCGGACCCTGCCGGGGGGAAGGAGGGTGCACAGCTGGAGGGCTTTGGAAGGAGTGAGCTCAGACAGGTCAAATACCTGGAGGTGAAAGAGAGGAAAGCAGAAAGAAAGACTGGTTCCAGAGTCTGAGAAGTAGCATTTGTTCTCACCGAGACAAAAGCAGAGAAGCTGCAAACTGACCTGCACCGGGTTGAGGAGGGTGCGAAACTCCCCCAGCAGCGCCTCCCCCATGTTGTTCCCACTGCGAGTGTTAGCCAAGACCAACACTGGAGTCCAGCCACTGCCACAGGAAGAGCCCAGCTTCAAGACACAAGCAGAAAAGAGCCTTTAAAACACCTGAGGAACAGCTGCAGTGAGAGCTCGGCAGGCCAGTCGCGGCTTCAGCACCTTGCTGTACTCGTCAGGGTGCCTGCGGCGCAGCTTGTTGACAAGGTAGAGGTAGTGAGGGGGGATGATGAGACTGTGGAACTCGCCCAGGTCGCACACGTCTGCGTCCGCCAAGCTCTCCATGCAGTCATCGTGCACTGTGGTCTGGCACCACACACACCTGAAGCAGGGGCAGAGGGTGCAAAACTATTAGAAACACGAGCACGCACACAAAAGGAAAAAGCTGCCAAAGAAAGCGTGACCCCGGACTGCTCACAGGCTGCAGGCCTGTCTCTGACCTCTGACCCCTGGCACAGAGGGGTGTGTCATACTGAGCTGGGATTTTATCTAATAATGTGAAATTGGGTTCGTTCGTGCTGAATAGCAGCAGCAGCCACCAGACGTGGTGTCTGTTATTACGCGTAACCCTTAAAGTCGTGTTAAGAAAAGCACGTTTAAAAGAAGGATTTATCTGCTCATCTATTTGTTCTTTTACTCGTTTTTTGCGCACAAAGGAAGCTGCGGGTCTGCGCAGGTCACTGGTTCCGTCCACATGTCGGTGCCAACAGTACCTGAAGTCGCAGAGCTTCGGCTGGGTCCCACACTGCTGCTTGCACACGGCACAATAACTGGCCAGAGGCACGTTCCCGCGGACCCAGCGATGCTCCATGGCTCCTTCGGGGCTGGAGGGGGCCATGATCTCCTTGCAGGGCAGGCTGCGGTCGGCCCGGCGCAGGCACTGCTCGTCGGCGCACACGCCGCAGCAGTCGCAGAAAGCCCCTTGCAGGATGTGCTGCGAGCAGACGCAGCAGTAGGTGGGCTTGTTGAACAGGTCGGTGTAGTGCCAGCCGTGCTTGCTCTTGCGGAAGAAATCCTTCATGTGCGACTTCCTCTTGGAGCGCTGGGCGCTGCACCACAGCGTGATGATGACCGGGACGATGACGGCCAGAGAGGTCCAGAACAGCAGCGTCCACTCCTCCCGGGGGCCGCAGTCGTCCTGCGCCTCGTCCCCCTCGCTGCACATCGCCGTAGGACTGTGACGAAAGGTGTTAACGAGCGGAAATCAGTCAAAAGCAGATAAACTACACTTAAAGAAGGCCGTGCACGCTCCACGGGGCCCTGCCGCGCGCATGATCACAAACAAGCCGGAACCAAATTCAGAATAACTGATGTCGAACAAGCGGTAAACAAGAGGACATGGACGTGACGTTACACAGCGAGCCTCCTGCCGACGGAGCCGCAGCAGAGAGCAGTTACAGTCGAGATGGTCGCCCCACCGGCCACACGCGCATGCGCACAACCAGGCGGAAACTCACTGCAGGGGCGTCTCCAGCATTTTCTTCCATGGGGGGGTCGTGGGGGCACTAGCTCTGTGTCCTGTTACAGTTATTGCATGAAAGGAGAAGTGCACAGAAACCCGGATGTTGTTTTTATTGAATAACAAAATATTTAGAGCATTTAAGTAAAAGTCATAAACCCGCGCCAGTAATCGGCTCAAGTTTTTGCATCAAAGTATACTTAAAGTACCCAAACAAAAGGACTCATCACGCAGAATCTCAACCATAATGTTAGAGGATCATCCAGTAATTAGTGACTAACAAGTATAACTGAAGATGATTTCATTATTTATATGCTGCGGGGTCATTTCAGTAATAAGAATAATCATGCCTCATAACTAATGTAACTAAAGCCATAAAATAAATGGCATGAGTACAACATTTGTAAAATATTATTTTATTTGAGTGCTGCGTGGTGTGAACTCTCTCAGAGGACGTGTTGGGTCTGCCGGCCTGCGTGACGACCTCACGGTCGGACTCACAAAAACCTCCCGAAGCTTCTGGAGACACACGGGACACTTCAACCGCGTTTTCCGTGTAAATGTGAGTGAACGCGGAAGTGACCCAACTGCATATCTCACAGTTTAAAGCTCTCTGACTCCAGGCTCACAGCACGCATGCGCATTACGGAGGGCTGCGTCCCGGGAATTAATCAGATCAATAATATTAGTGGGCCACGATAATATTGTCTTGGTTATTAGGCCACGTACGCGCGTTCAGGGAGCAGCAAGGAAACGGAAATAATGACGTATTTACGCGAACGTCACTCCTGTTGTGCATCGAAATAAATAAATAAGGGTTAAATTAGGGTGATCAGATCGCAGCAAGCTAAATGCAGGCGGGACGAGAGGGTGTGGGACGCTCACCGATGGTGCGGAGATTTTCTGTCACTGCTCTGTGTGTAGTTTTCTCTCGCAAGAACCTTTGACGCTGTTGTTAACCGTATTGTTGTTAACAGCTGCTGTGTTGTTGTGTTTCCACCTCACTGTGTGTGCCAAAGGACGAGGAATAAAAGTGCTGTTCAGGGACACCCCTGCTGGACTGCTAATGTGGCCAACTTCACTTTAATTAGCGACTGTTTAATGACGTCACATGATTATTTCCCACAGCGCCTCACAGGCTGTGGAAGCTGTGGAATGTCCCTTTAATTAATCTCGAGTTCAGCATATTCTGATAACAAAAAAGGCGGAAATAAAGGAGCAGAAAATCTAAATGTTACACTTTGAACAGCTGATATGAACATACAAACACAGACGCATGTTAAAGGAAACCATCAGCCTCCTTTGTCTCAGCGACCATGCTTGCAGCACCATCTAGTGGACAGACTCCTGCCTGCAACGTTATTGTGGAGACCTCCTGTATTAAAGTGGCCATATCAGCACAGCCTGTGCGAAGGCCCTATGGAAGCGTTTTTCAACCTTTTTTGAGCCACACCACATTTTTTACATTAAAAAAATCACCACTTCTAATGCAGCACATATAATGACAGCGGAATTTCTGCATTTACTCAGTGTGAAACCTGTGCCTGTTTAGATGGACACACAGCAGGGATTGAAGAGAGGCGCACACGAAGCTCTTCCTCATCTGCTCTCAGGCTCTCTCGGCCTTTAGTTTCCATAGCAGCTCAGCTCACATCGATATGTTGATATGGAGCAATGTTGAAATAGCCGTTTGCCACAATGGGAAGCTCTTTAGCGGCCGTCAACCAAAAACTGTCCAAAGCCAGATCAGCAAAGCTCAGCTTTGCAGAGTTTAAACTTGAAGACCAGAAACCAGGAAAACAGCAGTCTGAGCCAGAAACACGCTCACCCCCTTCTTCAACACTGGCTTATAGACACGTCTGTAAAATAAAGACACAAAGTTTTAAAATCTGGATTACAGCATAGTATGAGATCATGAAGCCAACCTATCAAACACTTTGGCGGTGCTGCAAACAACAACAACAAAATGCCATTACACCTCAGGCACCGCGAGGTTCCAGTTGGCCCAGACGTTTGTGACAGTCTCAGAATTTCTGAAATCAAGAACAGGAATGAGGAATGTTTGTAAGAAAACACTCTTTGAAACACATCTGTTGCATTTGGACGTCACCGTTAGCTCAAATTAAACTAACAGAAGAAGCAAAAACTAAAGATTAAAGGAAAGCGCAGTGAGAACCTGACCAACTGAGGCGGTGAGGAGTCGAGGTTGGTACGGCTGAAACTAGTTCAGAGCACTTTTACCAATAATAATAATACTAATACTGAAATACAACTGCAGACAACACCAGGATAAAAGAATCAAGTCAAGTGTTTTTAAAATTTATTTAAATTAATTCGTTTTCCCCATAAAATGACAAAAGTCACTGATGTGCACTGTTGATACTCACAGCTAGTTTCAGCAATCCTAGAAAAGTGCATTTAAAAAACAAGTAAAATGATACTTTGTCTTTATTAGACAGCACTCATTACAGCCATGATAAATATGCAATATCCACGCTGCACAAACCCAAATGTATTTACTGCAGGCAGCATTTTGTAGCTTCAGAGATTTAACGTGGACCGAGTGGCTGCAAGGTGGCTTTAACAGGCATTCCAAATGGGATCAAATTCCATTATTTAAATGCAACAACAGCAACAAAGATACTATAGCCATTTTCTGCCATCGTAATGAGGTCGCTGGCTCAGAACCTGCGAAAGTGTTTCCTCTCACCATTTCCCTAAACGTGAAAGCGCCACCTAGTGGGACCTGGAAATATCATGAAATACCAGGGGTTTTTTGTATAGTACAAAAAAGTCTCTCGGACCCATACCCCAAACCCTTCAGGAAGTCAGCCATTTTCACCTGAAGGTGTCAATTTTTGCCTAATTGAATCATGTCTTCCTGGGGCATTCACCCAGTGAGACCAAAATGATCATCTACACAAGTAGCCCCTCAAAGGTTGTTACAAAGCAGACAAAATATTTGGCCTTTCGTGTTTCGTTGGTGCACTCGTTCACACATGCTTTGCCCGTTCAGCCTAAAAATGTACTCACTCATGCACAAACCCAGGCTGAACCCATAACTACAGATTCAAGGCTATAGGTGCAATAGCGCCCCCTACAGAAGCAAGTGAATATTTGTATGACGGTCCACAGAATTAGTTTCTCTGAAATGCTCTGAAATTTGTTTCAGCATTCCTGACATCATCCTGATCAAAAAGGTTGGAGCCGTGCCCCCCAGCCGTGACCGCACCAGCTTTACTTCTGCTTATCCTTGCTTCCTGTCACACGCATTGATGGAGGCTAAATTTATAAATGATGTCATCAGTGTACGTATGGGTAATCCCTGTGAGCCTAAAGCTCAGGATTCAGACTGCTCTGTTTTGGGAAGGTTTTTTTCGACTTTTTGCTCTGAATGATGTCATTGAGAAGCTACAGAAGCTCCAGCAGCTGCTGCTCAAATCTTCTGTTTACAGCAGATCAGGAGACATTTGGCTTAAAGGGGACGGATTTAAAGCAGCTTGTTTCAGGCGGGTGGGGGACTGAGGGGCTGCACAAGGCTCAGCAACAGATAGATAAGGATTATTTTCAACACTGAATCATGCAAAGCTACTCAGAGAGAGTCCAGGAATACAAACACGGAACCAAAGGTTCCCCAAGATGCTGTTAGTTATCTGCAGTAAACACAGAAACCTAAATGTGTGTTTTATGTGCACAAATGTTTCACTACTACTTCTGATTTATTAGAAATCGTGGCACCCTGAGGTGCTGGCTTGTGGCTGCAGTGATGGAGGAAGCGCAGGGGGAGGAGAATCTCCCCTTTCACCCCCTCTGGACTCTGGTCAGGACCGCAGAGCTGAGCGGGCTCGGGCAGGAAACGAAGAAGATGAAGAAGCTGGCGGTGTTTTTGCTCTGCGTGGTCCTGCTGACCACTTGCACAGGTATGAAAATTCTCAGGGATTTACCTGATGAGGACAGCGTCCTGTGCCTGTAAATTATGGGATGGCATCAGAAGACTCGCTCTGGCTGCTCTGTAGCTCGTTTTTGTGACTGAGAAGGAGTTGGACACAATGCAGAGCAATGCATGCCTTTCACTGCTAACATTACTTTGTGCCACAGAAGAAGTTCTTCATTTATATTTTAGTTCACTCTCTTAGATTTTACAGCAGCTGAAGGTTTCAACCTGGTTTAAGGCAGAAAACAGCATCAGGAGGCCGACAGGACGGCTTCTTTTCTCACAGTGTGTCTCAGTGATGGAGGGGGCTGCTTCGCCACGTTGCTGTGAGGGTGCAGGCGAGCAGCAGCTCGGCCTTGCCTTGTGTTGACAGAGCTGAGATCCACAGCGGCTCCCCGTGGCAGGAGGAAAGCCTGCTGGGGTCACGCGCTGCAGGGACCGGACTCCCTGGGGAGCGAGGGGGCTGAATGGGCACTTTGTTACCTTCCTCCAAATACCCTGCCTCCTAATACAGGGACAGAGAGCCCTCACTCTGCAGAAAGTGGTGTGTGTGTGTGTGTGTGCGTGTGTGCGTGTGTGCGTGTGCATGTGTGTGTGTGTGTGTGTGTGTGTGTGTGTGTGCGTGTGCGTGCGTGTGTGTGTGTGTGTGTGTGTGTGCGTGTGTGTGTGTGTGTGTGTGTGTGCGCGTGCGTGTGTGTGCGCGTGCGTGTGTGTATGCGTGTTGTTTGTGTGCGCGGGTGTGGGGGGGGTTGGGTGGGTGCGTGCGTGCGTGTGTGTGCGCGCGCGCGCGCGTGTGTGTGGCTGCTGGTGGCCTCACAGATGGGTTAGTTTGTTTGTTTACTGTCATTCAGCAATAAAATGGTCACAAACAAAATAAGTGAGGAGGAGG
>VUQK01032935.1:21975-34969 GCA_015106715.1 Bujurquina vittata
ATAAAATTTGAAATAAAAAAAAATTAAAAAAAAAAAAAAAAACTGGAATTTTTTAAAAATAAACCATCATTAAATTTCTACATTTTTATAATGAATTTGTAAGATCAGAATTTGTTATTTTCGTCAGCATTAGGCCTGCTATTCATTTTTATTAAATTACTAAATTATTAAAAAAAGTTCAGAAGAAACAAAACCCAGAATTTTTTAAATATAGTTTCATATTTTAATTTTACCTTCCCAAAAAAAGATTAAAAAATAATCAAAAAATTGAAAATATATATAAAAATTTTTCATGTAAAAATTCAGGTAAAATCAAAAATCTAAAATGTTAAGTCTCTGGAAAAGAGACTTAATATCAACCTACAGAATTCAAAGACAGCCAAAAATTGTGGGAAAAAAAAAAAGATGAATTTGCCTAAATTTAACTGTAGCAAATCAAAATGGTACTCAGTCATTTGTATGACCTCCACATGCTTGAATGCATGCCTGACAAGGCTGGGACATGCTCCTAATGGAGATGATGGATGGTGTTCTTGGGATTTCCTCCCAGATCTGGACCAATTCATTCATCCTCCAGGAACTGTAAGCATACTCTCACAACATGAGGCCGGGCTTAGTCGTGCACCAGGAGGAACCCAGAACCCACTCTACCAGTGCAGGGTCAGACAGTGGGTCCAAGGATTTCATGCCGATGCCTCAGGATGCCTAGCCTGTGGACGTCTGGGTGTCCCTCCATGGACGTGCCCTCCCCGGATCATCACTGACCCACCAGCTCCAGCTGAGCCAGCTGAGTCTGTGAAAAGCAGAGGGCACCACTAATGGACCTGCCAAGTCTGGTATTCTAGGACAAATCAGGCTCCACAGCTCCAGGCAGTGAGCACAGGACCCAGTAAAGACCTCAGGGCTCAGCCTGTTTGTGACTGTTTGGTCAGAGACACCATTGTGCACGTCACACGTAGGCGGCCTCACATTGAGAATAATGATGGTTCATTCTCTGCCAACTCAGATTCTTTTAGCTGACTTCTGAAAAACAGCAGTCGAGTGCTCACCTTTAAAATGTTTTTTAAAAAGTTGAAACCAGAAAATTAATTTTGCATTTCTGCTTCTGAAAACAGATTAATTTTCTCTCTCTGTTTTCTCCGTATTAAATTTTGAGGATTAGATCCTCCTTCGAGTCTCACGTCATAAGATTTTCCAGGAAACCTCTGCTGGGAGAGTCAGAGAGCTGTGACCAGTCTGCCGACATGCCAACATGCACTCCTGCTGCAGCAGCAAATTCCTGACACATGACACAGCCCGAACAGCCGCTGACCAACAACACTCCAACACTGCCAAGTGCTCCTGCAGCAGTCGCTCAACTGCACCTGAGCGTCCAGCGCTGATGGACAAAACACTGATTCACCTGAGAAACCCCCCCAGTCCTCAATACTGAAGTCCAAAATAAACAATACCACAACTGCACGCACAACTGCCTCTGCAGCATTACTTAGACTCCGCCTGAGCCGGTCTAAGTCAGTTCAGGCAGCTTTCAGACAGATTTACCTGTTTGTTGGTCTTTAGTGTAGGAGTTCTGCATGTTCTAGCTGTTACTAAGAGGTTCTGGAGCTTATGCTGTAATCATCTCCACATAGGTTTTACTGGTCTTTGGAGAAATTCTAGTGGATTCTACTTGGTTCTAGCTGTTTCTTTTTGTCTGCAAGAGGTTCCTTTGAACTTTAAGAAGCTGCCTTTTCTTTGAGAGGTGTGTGAATGGGTCAGCAAGGAGGCCGTCTGATTTCCCTGAAAGGGTTCATGGGCGATGATACGCTTTAACAGGGAAACAGCCAAATTACAGCTTCCGAATGTTATTTGCTTGCTCATAAAAAATATTGATGCTAGGGGCATTTCCTGAGGAGCAATTTCTATACGGTCATTTTCATATAACTGTCTAGAGAACTGCATGTTTTCAGGGCAAATGTCTGCTAGTCTGACTTCAGGAATATTCATAGGTGGAGCTAAAGCTAAGCACATCTGACGCTACAGTGTTTGAAGGCCTGTAGCACGATCAATATCTGAGGCGTGCTCTGAACTCTGCTCAGATCAGATGGTCTTAAAAGGAAGTGAGAATTGGAAAAATGTATTTTCATGCACATTCATTGTGATATTCCAAAAAAAAAAATATCAACAAGTAGTAAGATATTCAAAATGTGTGATGGTTCTCCGGCTTTCCCAAAATGAATATTTAAAATGTTACCACAACTGGACGTACGTGCACACTCGAGGAGTAAGAAGCAACACTGCTGACAACTACATGAAATGACTTGATGTGGCTGCGAGGACTCGGCTACAGACGGGATTAACTGCTCGCTGGTTAGCTCTGTTGGTCTGTGGCGAGGGGCTGTAGAGGTCCTTTAGGTTCTAGTTGTTTAAGAAGTCTTAGGAGAGGTTCTAGATATGAATGAGGAGCTTTTACTGAGAAGCAGGATCAGCTTTATTTTTTTTTTAAAGATGTCAGTTCCTACGTAAAAAGGTTCTAAGTGAATGTTCTGGTCAGCTGTGAGGAGGTTCCCCTCACATTAAACTGCTGTAACTATATCCCAGTCATTTCCCTCCCAACATAACCGCACTGAGCCCCACAGAGTGAGTCACAGCTGATGAAGAGCTCGTTAACACTAATGAGCTCAAACAACAAAAGAATGACGAAAGCAGACCAACAGAACCTCCTCAGAGTCCCACAAGCTTTAGAACAACATTCCCATAGACAGCAGGTACCGTCAGAGAAAATGTCAATAAAAAGAATAAACTTTTAAAATGTCTGAGACCCCCCCCCCAACACACACACCAAAAAAGCCCCATTACCAATAACTCAAAGATACAGCAAAAAAAGATAACTGTGCATACTGCTGTTCTTGTTTCCTGTGTCCCCCAGCCTGTGACCCTCTGAGGGGTCCTGACCCTCATGTTGGGAACCAACAAACAGCTGTTTGTAAAACATTAAACTTTAAGCACATTAAACATCACCTGCTGGGAGAACTCTCCCCACCTATACACCTGTGGGTGTTCAGGTCGAGCAGGCGGAACCTGAACACACTGAAGCCTGAACCGGAAGCAGCAGAGCGCGCACACAAACCTCTTCCCGCCTTTAAAATCCCTCGTTCGTGTTTAACTTACTTTTTTCTCGTGTGTTTTTCTTCTTTCGTCTCTGATTATTTAACTAACGACAGGTAAGCCGCACGAGCCTCTCCTGTCCTCACTTCCGCTTCACCTGACGCTTCTCGCGGCCGGAACTGCGCGCGCGCAAAGCGGTATGAAAGAGAGGCGAGGCACGTGGTCAGGTGAGGGCAGGTGGAGCTGTGTTTGCGGCGTGACGGCTGGCGCGCTCCCGCCTGTCGCTGCCAGCTGGCTCCACCGGGCGCGTTCCCGACGGGGAGTTTTTGCTCCCCTGAATTCAGACTGTCAGGTGCAACGGGGGCTTTTATTTTGGTACTCACGGCTTTTGCTTTCGCCTTTTCAGGTAAATAGATTATTACAGCATCTAAAAGTAGAAACAATATACACACACGCACATAATTTGAATATCTATGAATATGTTGAATATGTAAAAATATAGCAAAATCCTTAAAAAGAGAAAAAAAAGAATCATTAAAATATAATATAATATTGTCTGAAGTACTCGTTGCAAATTGAAGGATATACACATCACTGTGCAACAGTCTTGAACCACCCCTCATTTCTTTATATTTTGCTAACAAATTGGGAAGTCAGTGCTGTGATTTAAAATGACGCCACTGCCAATGAGATGATTTCCAGATGTTCCTTCTGATGGTTTTGAGAAGCTCTCTGACTCCACTGGCTGAAATGTGTGTGTTACACATGCTGCACACACTCGCTGTTGTTGCTCACACCTCACCTCCTCCACACACGTTGATTTGATTTGAACCAAAAACGTCAAATTTGGATTTGTCTCTCCGTCAGACCTGCTGCCACGGACTTTAAGTGCTTTCCTTCCTGCTTCCCTGCTTTAGGAACGACTGCTCGACAGCCGCCATTATACTGAGACCATTTCGGATGAGGCTTCAGGGAACTGTTATCTTGATATTTTTCATAGATTCAGCTAAAGAAACGGGAGCAAATGATACAATTTAAAGTTGGTGCATCACAAAGTCTGTAACATGTACACAACGCTGGTTCATCCTTGTGTCCTTTTGATGCCTGAATGGCTCATAAGTCAGTGTTAATGGTTCAACAAACAGACAAACAGGAAAGGGCTCAGAAAATGGGCAAATAGACTGAAAATGCACAAAAAAACTTTGCAAAATCTTTCAAACTGTTGCTCAAGTCTGGCTCTTTGGAAGGGTAAAGAAATGAGGGCTGGCTCAAGACGTTTGCCTGCAAGGGAAACTCTTCCGTTACAGCAGCAAGAAAAATAGTACAATCTACAATAAATAAACAACAAAGTGAGAGTAGAAGTGCCACAGGCACAGAGTGCAACACTTTACAAATGCAACAGTGATAAAAAATGTAGTAAAACATAAAACTGTAGGAAAAGAACAATAATAATAACACAACATTGTGCAAGAGAGTCGTGCAAATGGCATTAATCAATAATATGCACGCTGGGAACCACTTGTAGGGCTGATAACTGAGGGTCACTTGGCTCTGACTCCATTTTTAGAGCTAGCTGAGCTTTTTTTCAGCAGCTGAATGGGAAGAGATGAAACTACAAATGTAGGAATCAAGATAAAAGCTGACGTTTCCGGAGGCACTGACTTCCTGACTGGGAAATGTGATTTTCTGGCATCTTTAGCTGACCTTTATGTCCGCTGCCAGCATTGCCGTGGCTGATATAACGAAGCCCACAGTCTTATCACTACGTAGTAATGTTGTGTAACCTGTAAGTCCACGACTCCATCTACTGCTCAGAGAACGCAGCGTGAAACTCTTGAGAGAAATCAACTTATTGAAATGAAAGGTTTGAGCTCAACACGGCATTTATTACAAATTTGGTTTTGGACATTTTCAGAGCTCTTCAGATAAATTCATACATTCAATCCACCTTTTGTGGGAATAATTTAGACGTTTTTCAGATATTTTTTAAAACATTTCCTAATACTTTATTCTGACATTTCATATTTTCAATGATTTCATCAAGTTATTTCTTGGAGATTTAATATTGCATCCATTTCCATGATATTTGTGAATGGTTTACCTTTTTTCATAATTTTCAGACAATCTATTCTTATTCATTTTTGAATCTTAATTTTGGACATATAGTCCCTACTTTTGTGACATTTCTTTATATTTAATTTGAACATTTTTCTTTATTTTGGGACATATTTTAATCATATTTCTGGGACATTATCAAAATGTTTTTGCTAAAACAGTTATGAGGGTTTTTTATTAAATTTGTGTCTAATTTTTAAGATTAATAAAATAATAATTCTGTAAATTCGATATCTGTGAAATTTCAGCAATAATTTCCGATCAGGCTGACTTGTAAATATGACATATTTACATAATGAGCGCTCAAGTTAATTAATTGTGCATTGGCCCTTTCAAACAAACATAAACACAAAGCTATGAATCCATCGTGTTGCATAAAACTTAAATTAAGCAGAAGAAGAAAATGAAAGATAAGAAAGACTCATGAAGGAAATGCATAAAAACATTTAAGCACTAAAACAAATCATTTAATGCCGTTCCGTATCCATGTTCCTTTTTTTACGCCTCGAGCGCTCACTTCATCCCCTTTTTCATGCCCCCGCCCTCTTCGTCCTCTCATGTCTTTATCTTTTTCCACAATCTCTCCTTTTTAAATAGCCTGCTGGATAAACATCTGTCTGACTGCAGCCATTCGTCTTTCTAATGTGTTTCCACTTAGTGTGCATGCGTGAGGCCACCCAGTCTCCACGGTTCAGTCCTCCCGCTCATCCAGTCCTCTGTGGGCCTCCTCAAAGTCATTTTTCAAGCCTGGCGGTCCATGCTCTGTCTTCTTTAAGGGTTTTCAGCTACTCTTCAAGTCCACATAATTGAGTCCTCTGGATCAGGGCATGTCAAAATGGTGGCCCACGGGCCAGAACTTGCCCCCCCCCCCAAATAGTACTGCCAGAGGTACTATCCCCCGATCAATCATGTCTCGTCATAACCTATTAAATAATCATCTCTGACTAGTCTGAACTATCAAAAGCCTTCAACCGCGATTGGCCATTGCTCCTAAAGGGCTCCATGTCCCTAGAACCAATCAGAATGCAAGATTGGACCATGTGACTTCAAGCGCTTTCTGGCAGCCGGTTTTTGGTGGTGGTGGTCAGATTGTAAACACAGCTGAAGGTGAGTTTGGCCTTGTTTGTGTAGAAAAAATGCTCGGCGAAAAGTTGTAATGAGATTTCGGTCGATGACCCCGCGGAAGGATCGTTACTGGCTGCTGAGCGTGCTCCCCGGCCTCCTTTACTCGTCCTTCACTCTGAGGGGCGCTCACACGGTCTGCTCGCGGGGGACGGCAGGGCCTAACTCATTGCTCTCATGTAACATTTCAACCTGACCAAATGGTTTCACACTCTTAGTTCTTCAATGTCCATTTCTAGACCTCTGGTCCCCTTGAAGGTCTCAGTTTCAGTTCCTCCAGTCCACTGTAGCGCATCATCTTCTGAGAGTTCCAGGGAAATCTAATAATTTGCACAATCCTCCAAAAGAAGTCCTTTTCTCAAATCCTTTTCTTTCCTATGAACACTCCTCGCCCAAGTCCTCTCATTGCCTCTGTAACTGCCACATTTTATTTTATATTTTTAAATGTTTGCTAGTGTTTCTTTTGGGTTAAGTATGTGTAGTGCTTACCTGTCCCCACCGGAGGGTGTTGTAGGGCGCTGGGTGCAAAAAAAGGTTCGAAGAAGACGGGTGGAACTAATGCTGCAAGGTTATCGTTAGTTGGGCAGAGGACAGAAAGCAGTCATTAATTAAGCCTATTTCATCTTTGTGAGCACACGGACAGCAAGGTATGTGCATGTTTACGTCTCTATTTTCTTATTCAATAAGTATGCAAGTCTTTAATCTTGATATTTAGCATCATTTTCTCAACAGTTAATTGTTTTTAATTGTTTTATTCAGATTTCACCTGCTGAACTTTTAATAAATTCATCAGTTTGAGGAAACCACTTGTGTCTGGATGTGCTTCGAGGGAACGCCCCCTTTATTCCCCTGTTTTCCTAATCCATAGGCATCGAAGAGGAGTCCAGCATCCACAAGTTTTGCTTTCTTAACCTCCAGTCCACTTAGAGTTGTCTTTAGCGTAATGGAATAGTTTTCTAGTCCTTTGTCTCTTCATGGTCCTCCTCCTAATTCTGCAGGGGTCCTACAGCATTTCCTATGAGTCCTTCCAGCAGGTCTTGTATCAGGCCTTCTGGAATTTGCCTGGTCCTGAACAAGTCCTCCTTCCAGTACCACAGGTGCAGACGGGGTCTTCTGGACATTTCAGTCCATGCAGACGTTCATGCAATTCTCGAAGCCACTAAAACTCCTCTTCAGTTCTTGAACTAGACAGAAACATGTTGGATATTTCACTCAAGAACACGCTCCATGGGCAAATCAGGACACAACTGCTTACAACATCCGTGACAATTAGTGACAGACTGTTAACGAATTTGCCTCACACGCATGGAAACCACAGCGTTACCCAGTCATGCTGACCACGCCCCCGAGCTGCCAAACATCCCCTCCCAGGAATGCAAGACGCACAGTGTGTGCGCGCTCAGGCCGACAAACGCAACAAGTGTAAGTATGTCAAAGTGTGTGTGTGTGTGTGTGTGTGTGTTGGGATGCAGACAGTAGCAGCGCAGTCCTGGCAGAGATTCAAGAGCCATCCATCACAGATTAGTCACTACCTGCCTCAGCTATTAGTCACCTCATTTCACCGCCCCTCCTGTTAGCCTCTATTGTTTTTACTGCTATTTCCAATAACTATCTAAAGCCAGCAACCATTTTATCTTTAACTACTGTTTATTCTAACAATTTAAAAAAAATACTCTTTGGCTTTTCACCACACGCAATCAATTTTTTTCCAGGTTTTGTTAACGTTCAGATTCATCTTTAAAATTTATATTTATTTTTTACCTGCACATAATGTAAAAGAGGAGCAGGCGTTGCTGTGTTTTGTGCATGTAATAAGAGTAAAATAGTCAAACTGAAATGAATATGCAGACCCCGCAGGGACAACAGCTTCGGGCATTCTTGGGTATGCTCGTACAAGTCTCGCATGACTGGATCGAACTGCATTGTGGTTTCGATGGTTTCAGGCCTTACAAGTGTTACTTTGGTCAGTCCAGTTTGGGTCTGGACGGAGTTTTTTTTTTTGCATGGGCCATTTGGGTCATGGTCTTGCTTAAATATTAGCCTCACTATTGGCCCAGGCTTGTTGCTGTGGTTAGAAAACATTCCAGCAGCATGATGCCGCCACCACCGTGCTTCACAGTTAGTGTGGCAGTGCCCAGGCTGATCGCATTGGTGGATATTGGTCTTTTTGCTTGTCTCACATATTCTGACACATTCACCCAACATTTCACGTTCCAGATGAGTGGAGAGGGGAACAGGGGGCTCTTCTCACCCCCCTGTGTCCTGCACCTGACCCCGGCCGGGGTTGGGTAGGGGTGGGGCATTCTGGAGTGGCTGTCGGCTCTGGGGGCACTCATTTGCCCACACGTCGCAAGATGTGGGAGGTGACTAACCAAGACGCACACATAACGTAACACAGAAGCAACCTGAACCTGACCAAAACAGAATACAAGCACACAGAGAAACACAGAGACGACAAGACACGAGAACAAAATATAGATAACAGAACGGGGGGGCATGGAAAGCAAAACATAACAGCCGTGACACCGGAGGGATAACGGCTGAATGCAGACCATGGGAAGCACAACACCAGAGAAACAGGAACTAAACACAAATGACTAAACAAAAACATCAAAATACACAACTACAACACAGCACAACACAAAGCACAACGCACGCTCGGGATCAGGACATCTGATTTATCACTGTCGATAGAAGAGGACTCCAGTAGTATGATTGTAAGGGTATAAATAGTTTTAGCCTTTTAATAATGTTTTATATTACACTTTTAGCAAGTCTTCCAGCAAAAATGACAACTTTTAATATCACTTCTTCCTTCAAAATGTCGTGTTCATGTAGTCAAAAATAGACATTTGGGACAAGCCTGAGATTGATGAGGAGATAAAAATAGGAAACACACTGGATGGAAATTAGGTGAAAGGAGAGCCCTGTGCGCGTCATGTGGCCTGTGGGAAGTCAGGATTTATTGTGCTGATATCATGTGAAAGCGGGATCAGTTTGATTCCCAAACCTCTGGTGAACTCTGCTGCACAGAGACGCAGTCATCCACCGATCAGCTGCCTCCACCCGGGCAGACGGCAGCTGCAGAAATGTGCTGCCGAGGTTTTGATTTCCCTCCAGCCTCAACCTGAGCGTTTGCTCAAGCTGAGAGCAGCAAAAAGCACAGATTTTACTTCTCAAGTTATGACACAGTGTTTTTTTTTTCAGGATCAACATAATCAGTTCAGTTGCTAAAGACTCAAACAATAAAATTCTGCTTTAATTTTGATTTTAACACTTTAATTTTGAGCTCACTCAGTGTTGATTTAAATTTCACATTATTTTAAAAGGAGATTGATCCGTCCATCCATTTTCTGTTGCTAATCCCGGCAGTCTGAGCCGAGAAGAGCAGATCTCCCTCTCCCGGGAATCCTCTTCCAGCTCATCTGGGAGGACACCAAGGAGCTCCAAGGCCAGCTGAGAAACACAATCCTCCCAGCAGGACGTGTCTGCACCTCGCTTCTCTTAGCTAGCTGAGGGCACTCTAGTCAGAGTCCTAAACTAGCAAATTGGAAGCCTTCTCTCCAGAGCAACAACCAACCGCATGAGTGAGAGAGTCCAACATCCACTGCGGTCGAGCTGGACTTATCTGCAGTTATTCCGATAACTGTTTTCCATGCTTTCTTTGACAGTAAATAGAACATCTGGGTATTTTTGGGCTGTTGGATTTGGAAAACAAGATAATTAAATATGTTAACTTGGGCTTCAATGAATAATAGAGACTATTTGCAACATAAGGAGAGACTCACAGCACATGGGGAAGTTTTGGCCTCAGGGACTTGTGTCAGGAAGGTTTTTGAAAATGTGGTAAACATTGTGAAAGGGCCTATTTGAGCCCAAAGTAGTTTTGGCCCCTAATCACAAAGCAGCAGTGATTTTAATTAATATTAATATGCTGCCACCAGCCCCATTTCCCATGCAAGCGGATTTATTTGTGCGTGTTTTCTGTGCTTTTGGCAACAGACTGACGACATTGTGATGATCCGTCACTCTGTGGATGTTGTAACCAGGTTTTCAAGTGACATTTGGCAAGTGGGGGGACTCTAACATGGGGTGTAACAGTACAGCGTGACAGAAGGAATCCCTTAGAAATAAGTCACATAATAATTTGCATTGTGAGCTTCAGTAAAGTGTGCTTTATGCACAGATTGTGATTAGCTGGTCTGATTTTGATTGCTCTAAGCATCTAGACTGAACCAAACCAGGTTTTCACGCAACCTTTGAGTAACGCAATTATTTGCAAGACATTTCAGAAACACACCATGTATGGATCCAATATACTATGTACAAAAAACATCTGATTTTACATGTAAGTGTTGTGGATCATTCTCTTGGCGGACGGTTGGTCCATTTGTGGCGTCTACCATATGATGCAATTTGCCTCAGCCTATCGGGGACCCCCAATATGAACTTGTATTGAGAACAATTTAACCCTTATCTTACATATTCCCTGTGCTAATGTGTTCATATTTGTCTAATCATAGTTGTGTAGCTAGCCACAGGTAACACATCATGATATCTCAGTGGTTATTTTAGTAACTTTGTTCACGTCCAAAGTTGTAACAGTTCTAGAAATACTTAAGTCGGAAAGCGGTGCGTCATCTCTAGATGGAAACTGTAGCTAATCTTCAACTTGTTTAACCCTCATAAATCCTCTTTTTTATGGACGCCTTGACTTTAAACTTTATTGTAACACTTGGGAGAACAGCTACACTGATCAGTTTATTGCAGCAGAGGGAATCTGGACTTTTTTTTTTTTAACTCTTTGTAGTGACGTGGTAGAGCTGGTTTGCTTTTCGCATCTAAAGTTGAATTTGGCCGCAGAAATGGTTAACGATGTCAGAATTAATACGCAGATGGACAGGTGACGTGTGTCTCACTAGCTGGAAGTTATATTGTAGTCACATCCAACAAACAGGCCCATCACCATCGCATGCAAGCAGCCTGGACCAGAGTGGTGTTGGAAGCACACTGAGACTCTGTTGTACATGTGGTCTCTGGCTGCTTGCTGCAAAACAGATTGTTGGCTTCCACACAAGCCTCAATTAACCAAAGCAAACAGGAAAAACTGCAGAGTTCACCTCAGCAGAGAATTGCCAGCACCGAGAGTGTGCAAGTGGGAAAAGATGCATGCAAGCTGTTGGCAAAAGTGCAGCAGAGCTGGTCGAACTGCAACCAGATACACAAACACACACCTCTGACAGTTTGCCTAATTATTATGAAATTACTGTAAGCAATATTTTGGGCACATCAAGCCAAAATCAGACAGACAGACGGATCATTACGTTGTTAAAGGAATTGCATCACTGCTATTATTACTCCAGGTGTGTTATTACTGTAACAGTTACCATAGGAACAGTCAGGAGAGATTCCTGCAGCTGCAGACATGTTTGTGAGCTTTTTTTCCTTGTTAGAATTTGAAAAGAATAAAGAAAATATTTCATTACCAGACTCATTTTTTTCTTCTTCTTAGTTTAAACTGCTTTAAATTGTTAAATGGTTATTCAACAGTCACACACTATTGTTTGTGAGCGTTTTGTTGGCACTAAAATTAAAAATAAAGACCTGTGCGTGTTGTGTGAAAAGGTCAGAGACATTAGTCAGATTGGCTCAGGGACAAGAGCGAAAATATTCCCTTCAAACATGAAAGTGTGCAGCAGCCAAAGTCAACAGTTGCGCTATGTTGTTCACCCTGTCGGAGGCAAACGGCTCCTCCAGCAGCAGCTCATTCACATCCGGGCTCACCAAAAGCCTGACAGGACAGAGGCTTTCTCAAACCCACTCACTATGAAACAGCCACAAGGGCATCAAAAGATGATAATGAATCATAAAAATGACTGCAAAGTAACAGCAGACAAATGATCACAAGCTGATGTGAAATGAGTACAGAGACATGTGCAAACTGTGCCACGTGGGTAAATAAACCATAGCATTGTCCAATCCTTCAATCCATTCACTTCCAAACTGCTAGATCAACATCGCATTGGGGCTGCAGTGGATCCCCACAGTCATGGGATGAGGCAGACAACCACTCAAGCTAACGTCAGCACCTACGACCACTTTTGGAATCACCTTCTCGTCTCTCTTCGGACTGTGGGAGGAAACCTGAGCAGCATCTTCCCATTAACGCTCATTTATCTTGTATCGAAAAGTAAGCGATAATAGGAAGAATGGCTTGTAAATGGGATGGCACCCTCTGTGGGTGTTGCACCCTTGACTGGGTGCTTACTGTACGCTGTGTAGATTTGTTATGGAGGCCTTATGGAGGCCAGTCTTTCACCTGTGGTGACAACAGCGCAAAATATTGAAGAAGGTGTGAAAGTGGGTGGAGGGATATCCATGACAAACACCTGTAAGGGCAAAAACTGACTTTTACTGTGCCCCTGTTACTGAAAGGGAACAGTCTGGTGACAATGTTATACACAAAATATACAAAAACACAACACTTACACTCAAAAGGAAAAGTTTTTGAAAGCTAAACTGAAATGACGACATTTATGGGACTTAATGTGTCTACATTCCTAAAATGTGCCTGAGTCACCAAAGTTAGGCCAGTCTAGTGATGTGTCCTGAAGAGTACACCCCCCCCCCCCCCCCCCCCCACCAGCGCGCACGGCCCCCCCCCCCCCCC
>VUQK01032935.1:34989-52778 GCA_015106715.1 Bujurquina vittata
AGTGATGTGGCCAGAAGAGAACCCCCCCCCCCCCTTCAAAATGAGGACTTGGACCCTGTTCCTGACCTGTAAGACTTCTTTAGGGCTGTTTTCATTTTCACAGACTTCAGGCATTAAAATTGTGAGAATGTTGTTTCTGTGGCTAAAAATGATCGAAACAACGATATTTCAAGTTGAGCATTGCTTCACAAAATAATAAACTAAGCTCGCCCGAAGGCCCCACGGGGTTTATTTTGGCAGATGCTCATGCATCAAAAACTAATGGTCCACTTACAACTTTCACCCAAGCAGCCACGAAACAACAACACAACTCAAAGGAGCTACAAGTCTCGCAGCAGCAAGGCGACAAAATAACTTCAGCTCCAAATACGATTACATATTAATACAATGTGTCACTCAGCGTGCCTCTCCCAGCAGAGCATTCATTAATTTCAGGTGAACTATTTCAACCTCGAGGAATCCCTTTGATGTCACTTTAAGGAAACCCGGCACGGAAATCGCACAGTCCAGCACAAAGACGTCAGAGTGCTGTGTAAACGGCTCTATTTGTACAGTCCTTCTGTGTGGAAGCTTTTTACAGTGTAGTAATGACTCCATGAATTTCTTCACTAACAAATTTCCAACCATTACAGATATCCGTAAACACCTCGCGGACATATCATTATGTGCAGCTACTTTCAGCGCTACAGATTGCTGGACTCTTTCTCTCTGATTGGTCTTCCTCAGTTAGCTTCAGTAATTACTACGTCCACGTCGTCAGCATGTCCATTAGACCCTACTGCTGCTTGAACATTTTCACTGAATTTAATTTTGATACCAGCAACGACTGAAAAAGTTGTCTGAATGATCGGGTATTAAAAAGAAGATCCCAAAGTATCCAGTTTCTTGTCAGCAGACAGTTCAAACCCAGCATCCCTGGTGGTATGGGGTATTAGTTCACATGGGAGGGGTAACTGGAATATTTGTGAATGTCCCATTAGCTTACAGGAAACATCTTGCTTATTTCTGCAAGATGATGCAATCCGCGAATGATCTAAACACCTATGGTTCAGGTGCCATCCATCCATCCATCCAGTGGGTCGTGGCAGCAACAGGCTAAGCAGGGTGCATAATACAAGGACCTAATGGCCCTTAACAGTGGACGCAAAACCTTATGCTCCTGCAGTACACCCCACAGCTGTCCCATTGCAACCCAATTCCAAGCCTTCTCCAACTACACAAGTCAAAGTAGTCTGGATGGTTGAACTCCCATGGCCCTTCAGAAGTCCTGCAAGGATGAACGTGGAATGCAAGGGTCCACGGCCAGGATGCATTCCACATTTCTCTACTTGAATCCAAGGCGTAAGAATCTCTTGAAATCTCCTTTCCAGCACCACGGAATAAAGCTGAGCAGTGTGATACTCTGATAATTGGCACACACCTTCCAGTCCGTCCAATTAAAAATGGGAACCACTCCAAAGGTGCTGTCCCAGACCTCCATATCTCAGTGTCTGGTCACTAATCAAACTCAATTCAATGGCCTTTACATCTGTCAGGTATCTAAGGAAATATATATTTAAAAAAAAATCCAATATTTTATGAAACTTTGCATTCTGTTTTTATTCTAAGGATTAAAAGTTCTTTTTAGTCAAATTTCACAAACTTCACAAAATCTGTAGCAATCAACGGTGGCAGCACAGAAACTATAAATAAAAAAAGCAAAAATGAATTCGGAATGAATATATATCAAATGATTATCTTTATTCCTCTTTCTGTATGTACATATTGCACACTGGGTGGCAGCTTTAACAATATAAATACATGGAATATTATTACTTTAATTATAAGTAATTACTATATATCATGTATCATAAAACACATTCATCATCCATTCAGAGCTTTCGTCCATTTTATTTCCTCCTGCGTCTTTGAATAGAAGGTAAAACCTTGGGCCCATCGTCCAAAAATATCTGAAGACATTTGGTTCCAGGTAAAAGTTTTTCTCGGTTCTGTCTCCAAACAGCTCTGTTAGAAACCGGTAGCTCATCAGAGGTTGTCCAGTACAGCAGGAGTAGACCAAAGAACAGAGTAGAGGTAAAAAAGGCAAAAATGAATCGACTAATGCCGAGATCAGACCATACAAAGTTGAACAAAAGTCAAAGTTCTGTTCAAAAAAGTCCCAAAACTCTGTTGCAGAAAATTCACATCTATTCATAGTGTGTGAACACAAGGGGGTTGGAGATTAACAGCCGAATAGAATAAAATAGACAAGTGTGCATTTTGATGGCCAGTTGAGGATAGAGGTCAGTGAGCTCACTGGCTCAGCGGGTTTCAGCGGTTTGGCTGGAGAACTTTGAACCTTGTCGCGCACCCTGGTATGTCCAAACTTCATGTCCAGAGTCTGTGAAGTAGAGAGATAACAGAAAAAGCTTTTACTAAGATGATTGTGATGATGGAGGAGGAGAATTCAGAATCATATGCATAGAAATGGTACCGCAGCTCGTTTCTCAGGGGTTCACAGACAGTGCATGTTCAAGCAAAGGTACTATATAGACCTTAAAAAAAGAACAATGCACCAAAAAGAGCCTGTGGTTCTGTGTGGTCTATAGTTTGGCATAACGTACAAGTCCAACAGGCTCCAAATATTTTCTGACCGGTTCTCCAGGTTCCACAAATGACAAAAGACCTTTTGTTCAAGTTTTACAGGTTCTGCTTGATTTTACTTTGTATGTTGCAGATGTTCAACTCAGCACATTCGGTTGACTGTAGTAATTTTATGAGATATAAGCATTTTACTTGCATCCAAGAGGTTCTGCAGCCACTTGTTGTCCCTGGGCTTTACGGGCAGGAATGACTCGAAAGGCTGCACCTACAGGCTGCTTGTGAAAGGTCAGCGAGCCAACGGAGCCATCAAATTATTTTCTCATCAATTTCTACACAATCAGACTACTTTTACAACCAGATTTGACTCCCCCTGCTGAACGTCAGAAATAATGCATGTTTTGGGTACTTGTGCATTGAAAATGATCCCTTAGTGAGGAATCTTACTGCCAATGAATATTCAACATTTGATTATACAAATAATTTTGTTTTAATTAACATTTGATTCTGAAAATTCATACACACCAGCAGCCCACTGTGTCCTGAGTGGGACAGAATGCTAAGCTTAACCAAGTATGCCAGTGTGTTAGCAGATCACTATGAGGGGAAATTCTCCCGGCTTTAGACTTCAGACATACTGCTGCCAGAGGACGGAGAGCGCTGCAATATTTGAATGGTGTGATATTATGTAGCTTGTCTTTTGATTGCTCAGGTAGAACAGTGCTAACATCTGTTCACTATAAAGCCTTGCAGTGATGTTTGTCTTTCTGTGAGGTTCTACTTTCTCTAACATACTGGATCTCTATAGTAATCCTTGGATTCTTTCTTGGCTGTGCGCTGGGTGAGCGTCTCTTGTTTTTAAGGCTTCTTAATGGTTATTTAGGTTCTCCTGGTTCCTCATGTTCTGCACACTTCTGCTGTTCTCAGGGTTCTTTGGTGTTAAACTCTGTGTGAACTCCTTTCTGTAGTTACTTGGGTGCTAGATATTAGCCCAACAATGGTCACACTGTGTTGGGTCTGTTTATGTTCTTCTTCTGTGGTCTTGTGGTCTGTACTGAAATGGCTGCTTGCTGGAAGCGTGCCGTGTGCTTTGCACTCTGAGTAGTTTCAGATAATGCTCTAAATACTGTCTTCTTCAGGTCATCAACCAACAACAAACGTTTTCTATTTCTTTTGCCTTGGGAATGATCAGCTTCCTTGGTGGGTTTCCAACATTAGACTTTAAAACCTGAAGGTTCATCAAAAAAATCTATTCATGACTGTGTCTACCCACTCTAATGCTTGACTTCTATATTTCTGCTAGTGTTTCCAGCCTTTGGGCTTCAGGGTCACCTCTAAATATAAGTCAGAGTACGGATAATTTAAACATTTATCATAACCTTCTCTGAGCTGCAAGAAATACCTTTGGATACCCTTCGTTTCCTTACGAAATGTGATCTGACCCTCTTTTAATCAAGTATTTTTAAAAATTAACCTCAAGGCAGATATTCAAGAGAAGGAAATTAGATTAGAAGTGGAAGGCCGCAGCTCTGATTGTTTTAGGGGAAAAAAGGCATACAAAGATATGTGTTGATCATGGAAACTTTATACAGATGCATATAGCTGAAGAAGGCTGTTTATCCATCCACAATTTCAGGACTGTTTGATTCTGTAGATTCTGTTGCTACTCCTGTGAGAGGGCACTCTGCAGAGCTCACATCGATAGCACAATCCTCAGAAAGGTGAAGAAAAACCCAGGAAAAATATCTAGGTTGATGTATCCAGTGAAAGAAAACCACTGCATGAAAATGGCATTAAAGACACCACTGCTGCCCCCGCACCACAGGAAAAAAGAAAAGGATGAAACAGCAACACCTCATCCCAGTTGTGACGCACGGTGGAGGTGCCATCATCCTATCAACAAATTCAAAGTTCCAAGAAAGCTTTTAAGGAGAACGCCAGGGCAGCAGTCCATGAGCTGAACCTTAGGAAAGCTTGGCTCATACAATTACCCAGAGCC
The DNA here is from genome assembly GCA_015106715.1 of Bujurquina vittata. Taxonomy (NCBI): domain Eukaryota; kingdom Metazoa; phylum Chordata; class Actinopteri; order Cichliformes; family Cichlidae; genus Bujurquina; species Bujurquina vittata. The sequence continues at coordinate 39,569 of VUQK01032935.1, forward strand.
CAAAGGCTGATGAGGAAGAAAATTCAAGTTGCACAGTGTCCAAGTTACGGTTGTTCAATCAGGACATCCCAGAGATCTTGACAGTCAGTCGGTTTTGTAAGTGCGATGATTCAGGCTGTGCACATCCATGGGAAACATCTCAATGAGGCTCTTGCTTCTAAACTGGGCTTGACACGTTACTAATTTCAAGAGTCTGCTGACTTTTTCCAGCGCGCTGTGCAGATAGGATTAAAATTCCAAATCCATTCAATAAGGAATCAGTGCAGAAATCCTAGAAACTCCTAATGGATCACAAGGTTTGCTTGTTTTCTGGCAAGTGTACATTTGGTTCTGTGTGTTCCAGTCCATCTTACCATTGGTCTGTTTATCGCTCTGAACAGCGGGGGCTCTTGGCCAGTTGAGTCAGGAGACGAGCACATCTTTTATAGTCTGGAAGGAAGCAAAAATGAAAAAGAAACAAAAAATACTGTTTATATGCAGTTTAAGAGCATGGCATGAAGACCGGGAGTTGATTAATGCTGTGGATATGAGTAGTCACCAAAATGTAACAATTAATAAAGTGAAAAACTTGTTCCACTTTCACAAACAACAGTGTTTCTGTACTTTGCGTGAAGCACTGACCTTTTAAAACAACTGAAACTGAATGGTATGACACGGAGACTAATTTCCTAAATGACGGAGCGCCACTGTCGGGTTTAATTTTCTTCGTCGTCAGTTTTTAACGTTCTCTGGCTTGTTTAAACGTTTTATCCACAGACATAATTACAATGCACTACCACACAGAGCTGCATCCTTAACGGGGCATTAAACAAACTACTTTCTCTAACGTAATCTACTCTATATTATGTACTATTATGACTACAAACAGCACTGTCAATGACCATTTTAGTTGTATGTGCTGATGTCTGGAACAAAAATACAAAACTTTCCACACGCAGCTCCCGGTTGTTTTGGAAATTTGTCTGCGACCCTCAAAAGTTCCCAATGAGAAGAAATACAGTAAACTTCCCCTTTTGAACAAAGCAGATCGAATGTCTTTTTTTTTTTTTCTTTTTTTAAGAAGCCAGCGAGATGGATTTTTAAACATGGAAAAATTAGGGCAACACATAGAATCCCTCTGCAAATAACCCGGATAAAGTATGTGCACCTTTTTGTATAGATGCTTCAATAAAGCTAATTTCCAAAGTCACCACCATGAATATACAATGACATCAACTCCAGATGTGGAGGAGATAAGATGCTTAGATAAACATTTTCTTCTTCTCTGTCGTCTGACAAACATCCAGCCAATAAACTGACGGGTTTACTCTGTAAACACCCTCTGAACAAGTTTGAACCTCCACAGCTCCTAACTTTCACCTTTAACATGCCTACCACTGCCTCCACACACACACACACACACACACGTTTGTAGCTGTGTCTCTATGAGAACCTTTGTTTAGATACTTCAATCCCAGGAGCCTCTGCCTGCTACGCCTGACTAGTTTAATCTTTATCATACAAAGACAAAAAAATCCAGGTAAGCAATAAATGAAAAGTGGGGAAAGTGCACCTGTACAAATACAGCGCACGACTGATAATAAATCTAATATTTCGGGGAGTTACGCAAAAGAGAATATTATCCTCAATGTGGGCATTAAAAGATAATTATTATGGATGTACGCCACAAATCAAAATGTCCTCACAATTCATAAATGTCCTCAATCGTGAGCCGTAAATCTCACAGACGTCCGCACAAAGGCAGCTGTGCACACACACACTTACTCGAGAACACATAGTGGCGCTCTCCAAGATAAACAACGGGCTACATGCATGATTTAAATCACAAGAGCTGCTGCTGTTCTGACACGATTCCACTGATAACAGTGTAACACAGTGTGGTTGTGCGCTAAAACACGTCTTATCCTGTTTTTTCAATCTCAAACGAGTTTGTTTGAAACATGAACACAGCACTGTGACACACACACTAACAGGAAGGAATCTAACCAGCGATCACTGGTATGACTCTCAGTTGATTCTGTGGACTGAAGATGGGACGAGTTCTTTTTGCCTGCATCACTACTCGGACGCGCTTTTAGAAGGTTCAGACTTGTTTCAGACGTCAGGTTTAAGTTTAGATTCTGGGGGCTGGTAATGAAGGTGTGTGTGTGTGTGTGTGTGTGTGTGTGTGTGTGTTACAAGCAGGAGCCAGATTTCCAAAAACCTGGCAGCGAGGTGAAGCATGACCGAAGGAAGAATCCATTTAATTTTGGGACGGGTCTGGATGACTTTCCTTCAAATTGAAACCTTGGTGGAAGATTTGCTCTTTCATGCAAAAGCAAATATATTTTAAAGCAAACTGTGACTGGATCCAGACCTACAGTATAACCTATAAGAAACCTCTTGAATGTTTTACGTAATTCTCATATTTTCCTTTTATCCCCAAACATTCAGTCCTGGACTCTGGTAAACTCTCACACTAGTTCTGACATCAGTTTTTAATCTTGCAAACCTGTAGCAGAGGAGGAGTGAGCGGCTTACATCCACAGAAAATAGAAATATTCACTTTTAAGAATTAAAAATATTTTCAGCATTTCAGTTTTGGGTCAGTATAAAATAAATATAAAGGATATCTTTGATCATGTGAAGGTTTGTGATTGTTGGTCCCCATGTTGCCATAGTTTGGTCATATGGAAACCCATTTCCAGAGGGTAGGATTTCACTCAGTGACAGTAATAATACCTACAGGCAGGTTCTGTGCAGTCCCTGGTTTTGTGGTACAGTCGGTGGAACAGCTTTTTGCACTTTGGGCTGAAGTATAGAGGACCTGATGACAGAAGGAAAAGTTGTAGGTCAGGCGTAAAAGTCAACACAATTATGAGCTTCGTTTGTAGAAAGAGCTATGAGTCCTTAAACAAAGGCAGCGTTGGTGGTCTTTTAACCACAGTCGTATCTCGCTCCAAACTAAGGATTTAGCAGACAAGCGTCCAGGAAATTTTGAGCAACTGAAATCTGGGCTGTGTGCAATAAAGTACTATAGCTATCAAATACTATGTTTACTTCAAAATATTTCATACCTGTCAGGTGTATGATGAAATTCAGCTTGTGTGGATCTCTGGGATGAGCCTCTGAAAACCAAATAAACAACAATCTATGGTGACCGAGCTGCATTGGGGTCTCTACCATAGCAACAGTATAGGAGTATTATTTTAATAGATAAATAACACGGTCTGATTATGGCTTGCTATAATTAGAATGTGTTAGAAGTTGGAAGTCCAAAATGAAATAACATTAAAACACAGTGAGTTATTTGTGAGTGCCACCCGGGACAAATTAGTTGTTGGGTCCAGCACATAGAGACACAGTTTCTGCAGCCAGAGAGCAAACTGGGCCTCAGTCCCACAGGTCAAGAGAGCAGTCAGCAATCCCCGGGCAACCACCGGTTTCCAGGAAAAAGGCTATTCTCCGACCGGTTTCTGGCAGTCGCTAAGTAAACTGGTTACAAAGACGTGCTGCATGGTACGCGTCTATTGATTGCTTTGATCATTAGCAAGTTATTGCTGTTGCCTGCTGTTTGCATAGAAGATACAGACTTGTCTGCAAACACTTGCCAGCCAGCTGCTGAGTGGTATTACATCTGTGAAAAGGGAAATCCAGAAACAGAGACCGTTGAGACAAAAGTTGCAGCTTTAAAAACATGTTGGTTCAGTGGTGAGGAATAACCACATCCCCAGGCGGCATCTGGTGCAGCACTCTCTTTGCACCTGATTTCACCTGGGGACAGCAGCCAGTTTGGAAATATACATTTTCCCCTAGCGACCTGTGGTTGTCAGGAGGTTGCCAACCAGTTCCTTGACCTGTGCGACTGAGACAAAGGGTGGATCAGTTATGAGAGACTGGGGCGTCTCCAAAATCCTGATTTTATACGGGTGATAACGGTCATTCACAGTCACACTTTGACTAAAACCTTGTCTGTCTGTATTTGTTTTTATGGTTCAGTGACTTCTACCATTTGACAAATTGTAAGAAATAAAGGTTCAATAAAAAAATGATCAAAAAAACCACAAAGACTTCAATAAAAGTATATTCACTGCTGAGCTTTTCTACAGACGGCATCCAACTCTGTCATCTTATCACATCACATATTAACTTGGGAGGATTTCCCGTTGACTGCAGTGTACAGAGTGCAAATCTACCAAAATCCAATTATAAAATATAATGCACCAATATATCCACCATGCTTTTCTGTGTCATTTAGTACCCACAGTATCAATAAAGTGCAAAATCAAATTTTTTTGTTTGTGCTGGGATTTTAAGTAACATTAAATGGCGACTCTTATCTGTATTAAATTGACATCTATAACTAATAGTTGTGCCACTTCCATTATACGTAATTGAGAGCTTATCTAAATGTGAAACCATTAAATGTAAGCAAAATGATATCTCAGTAACTCTTTGCAGTGGATGCGCAGACAGCTGTGACTGGATACTTAAACATAACACAGTTTTTGTTCTAATGAGCACCAAATTTTCTCTGTGGGTTTGAAGCAGATTTATGGAGGGTTAAAAAAAGTTGAAAATAACAAAGGACCTTATATGTTTTGAATCTTGGACTATGACTCAGGAGGAGCAGGAGAAACTGATTTTGGATGCTCAGCCTATAAGTGTGGAGAAATTTAAAGGAGAATAACTAGCTGCAGTTGTTACAGTCACTGCTGAGGGAAGGATGGCACCTCAGCACAGCTCCTCAAGTAGTGCAATTAAACAAAATTGCAAGCCACATTCTGGAGGAAGGTTTGGGTACCATTTAAGTAAAATGATGGGTGGGGATACCGGGCAATAATAGGCAGTACTGAACAAGCACATTGTGGTTATTTGTTGTTATAACAGGAACTGTAGAGACGAGGAAAGAACACCAGGTATTTGGATGGCATCACAGTTCTTTAGGGTTGATGTGACTGGCAGACTTGTTATTAACACAATGAGTCAGTTGTTTATGTCAAATTTGGTTTTGCATTTACAGTCAATGTTTTTGTGGCCATAGTTCGATTAACATGAAGGGAAATCACCTAAAAGAAAGACTGAGCGGTCGAAGGCAGTGATGAGGTTTTAAGAGAAGCTTTAGCTGCTGTGCCAATTGGTGTGCGATTGATGTACTTTGCGTACTGTTTGTGGAAGCTCTAGGCATCAGTTTTCTTTCTCATTTCAACTACACAGCGGTTGTGACAGTGGTGGGGTTGTATGTTTGTTTGAGAAGGTCAGAGTTCATGAGAAAGCCGCCACTGGGAAAAAAAAAAGTGTCTCGGGCTGGTTACTCCTCTCTGTGTCCATGCAGGGAAGTTGATGTATTACTGATGTCCAATAGGAGACAGACTCCACCAGGCAGTGAGATTGATGGTGTTGGAGCTGGAGCAGCTCTGGGTGTGAACAGAGGTATCTTGATACCTTTACTGATGATCTGGTCAATATCACGCCAGACAGAAGGCAGCTGTTTGTCCAGTGCTGAATAAACTGAAGCTCCTGGGCACTGAAGTAGTGGGGAAAATTGATTTTTTTTAGATGATAGTCATTTCAATGTAATAATGGGTTGAGTCCCATCCCAGTCCAAAGAGCTTAGAGAAAGAATTTAGTAATGTAGTATCCAAAGAGGGAGATGGAGAGATTGGGTACATATACCAAGATGTCATCGGCATATAGGCTGCCTTTATAATAGTGTGAATTGGTGAGTATGAAACGAGCAAATAGTGTTGTGATAATGGGATTCCTTGCTTAGTACCACTGCTTCAGAGATATTTTTTGATCAGCTGAAGGCATGCTCTGTAGAATCCAGATGAGGAAGAAAGGCCCAAAGCCAAAATGGCTAATTGAAGTCAACAGGTTTACCAAGGTTTAATAGCAGCTAAACTTTAAACTTTACTTACGTTACTTTACTTTGAACATTCTCATCTGACTCAAACAATATATATATTAAATATTCATAGAAATATGAAATAGATGTAAACACTCCGAAAGGCCAAGTTTTCCTTTATGCCAGCAAGATTGCTGCTTTAAATACAAAGAACCTGAAAGTTCAGCTGCAGAGTTCAGGCATGGAGAAGGTCGTACACGACTGGTTTTCTCTGTGCTCAAACTGATGTAGAAACCCCGCTAGCAGTCATATCTCTGTTCTTCAGCGATTTATGAAATTAAACACTCTGAGATTTAAATCAACTAGAAATAGGACCAAATATATTCAGTATTTTTAGGAATTCAAAAAACAAACTATATATTTTGTGTGCGATCACAGTTGGAGGTCCAGGATCTCAGAGAGAGCTGGCAGGACTCAGGGGTCTACTTTCCTCTCTCTCTTTTATCTAAAGTGTTTTACAGGAAGCAGTGATGTGCATTTGTGAGATCAGCACCCGTTTGACTGATATCCAGACGGATGTTAAAACTTAACAAATCTCCCAAGATCAGAGACACACAATCAAATCTTTGTTCCCATCTCAGGGTCAGCCTGAATAACAGCCTAATGACGATGAATCAGTGACACTTTATTTACTTCACCTTTCCTAAAGGAACTCAACTGCACTGCAACTCAAACGTGCCTCCAAGCTCGGTCACGGTCTCCGCGGGCGGAAAGGCTTAAGAGTTTAGGTAAACATAACAACATCACGACTTCCAAATGATCCTTTGAAAGTAAAAGTCCCGCGCTGGCGCGCTCCACGGCTTTCGAGATAAATGGCAGCGGGGCACATTCTAATACCAGATAAGAGCCAGCTCCTGTCCAAGAGCCACAGGGGTGACAAGGGTTAAACAGAACAAACAACAGTGCCACTGTGCGCCGGAGAAGAAAATCCCCGAGGGGGGAAAGTTAAATATGAACACGGCTCTGAGGCCCATTCACACAAAAAGCTGCTTTTATTCGTCTGCATTGTTCAAGCTCTCTGCGGCACCTCGTCTGCTTTACGCTGAGCGCAAATACAGCTAAATATGAATCAAAGCTGGGTGCTAGTGACGCTTGTACACTGTGGAAACAGATCCATCTCTGGGTGGATCGGCACCCCCCCCCACGCTGCCAGTCTGGTGTTGGGTCAGGCTGGTGCAACCTGCAGATGATCAAATGGATCTGGGAGGCTTTTCAGCTTGTTGTCATGTTCCTTGAGGTGCTGCCAGGGTTCTTTTGGTTTGTCGGCGTTTGATGTGCGACCGTGTTTAGGTGGGTGGACTGAAAGCTAAACTGAACTCCGACCTGTTAACGGTTTGAATGTTTTTGCTGTTTGCGTCAATAACCTGGACTTAATTTAACAGGCAATGAAGGCATGCTTTGTTTTCCTCGTCGGTGATGGGTCTTTTTCTTTTTTAGTGTGCTGAGCTCTCTGCTCACAATGTAGTTCATCAGTGTAATGCAGATTTATGACTGACACCAGCTGAACACTTTAACTACTTGGACCCATCATCAAAGCCTTAAACGGTTCCTATTGTGAGAGTAAATTAGTTTCTGATGGTTTTTAAACACTTCTACGTCTCGATTGATTGATCGAGAACCTTTGTTCTGGCTAACTTCTTTCACAAGTAAGGTGAGAATGCACACCGAGTGCCGGATATTCTCTGAAAAGCATGCAGGAGGGATTTGATTCTGCTAAAAACAAGGCTGTACTGTGAAGACGTACTGGCTGAAAAGGCCAGCGAAACATTAAAATGATCCTTCAAGAGCTGCTCCGCCTGATGCGCAGATAACTCAGGATGACAGCACCGGGCTCCATTAAAATCGTCCTGACAGGAGATCCTCTGAGGGTTCTGGCCTCTGATCGCGGCTCTAATGGAGCCGGCTGTGAATGCTCTGATGATTTAAAATGAGTTTGTCTCGCTGATCCAAACAACAAAAAAATCTCAAGTGGCTGCGAGTGTGAGCGATTGCTCCGTCACCTCTGAGGCATTTCTGCCTTCTCTGCAGATTGATGGACCACGCTCAGATTTCCAGACACATTTGTCGCACAAAACTATGTTAAAAACTGCAGTAAAGTACTTGCATTTAGCTTGTTGTTTCATTCATTTCACATAAAGGCTGCTTAGCTGGGGAGCTCCTTAAAAATATGCAAAAACATCCTTAATGAGGCTGATTTACGTGTTCTGGCCTGTGGTGCTGTTTATCAGCTGTTGAGATGCCCATCTCCTGAAAATAATACAGTTAAATGGCACGTGCCATGCGTGAACGTTTCCTGTACTCACTTTAACTTTAAATTCTGAAGTAGTCTACATAAATCCAAAGTACTTGTACTGCAATAAAAAGTTCCCTGAATGCTAATGTCATGCATTACATTACATTCATGCTCGGCTAGGCAGCATAAGCACATAAATAGAGCTTTCAGATTGTTTTAATTGTATCCAGAAAGATCCTCATTTTTGGCTGGGTGTAACCTGGCGAGCTAACCTAACATTGCTAATTATAGTTGGGTGGCTAATATACAAATTGATTAAATGGGATTTTAAGCTTTCGATTATATTCTTCCGTGTCCCTTAAGTCATACTTTAAATGCTGAAGCTGCATCAGTTTACACAACCATTGCTTTTCCACATGGAAGCGCTGCTCCGTGGCGCCATCGTCTGTCTTGTGTTGGATTTACGGTCCAGCGTTGGTGTCCAGTTGGTGTCTAAAGGCCTTTTGTTGCACAGAGTGGAGGATTATGGGTATGCAACTAAAGCAAATGTGTTTGCGTGCAGTTTTCCAAAAAGCTCGACTGCAGTGATGCTACAACAGATCAACAACAGCTGCCTGGAGCTGCATACGCAGCGATCAGAGACGTGGATGACACAGCGAGACTCGATGGGAAGTCATTGTGAAGCAGGCGGGACAAGAAAGAAACTTTTCTCAACTCTACCAATGAGAGTAAAGAAGAGCACTGACTGACGGACGTCCTGACAGCAGGTAACTGGACCATCTGCGATCTGCTGGCCGTCAGCAGTGACGTGTGACGAGCGAGCGGCTTCCAGTGTGGACGCAGCTTTGTGAAGCCTCGAGATGGCGGCTGCTGTAGACTGTCCCGTTATTGTTAAGCTCTTTTCTGTCTTCCACAGAACAACAACAGCACAAACCAGAACGCAGACCCCTATTAGGGATTGTTGACACTGCCCCCTGCTGACAGCACACAGTCACGCCACAGTGGTCTGCAGAGCTCTGAGCAGCACTTCCTTTCTTTACAGCTTTCTTTCACCATCACAGAGAAAGGCACTGCAGGGGACTCTGCAGCGCTCGACAACCAACAATTAACTGTCACTAGATGTCAATGATAACTTTGCAGATCATATTTCTGGTGTTAACTAGCTAGGACGGCAACATTTAAACATCTACTCCTGCATATCTCTAATTCCAGAGTTATCACAGCTGTAACTAATATATAAAGCTTTGAGTTGAATTGTCTTTGCTCTTGGCGTTGGCAGCAGGGCTCGATTTCATGTTTGGTCTCAGGACAAAATCAGGATCACTTCATGAGCACTTCAAGTAAAAGCAACTGTGAGCCTGGAGGTGCGTTTAGGGGCTGGACCCTCAAAAGGGGGCCACAGGATAAAGAGCCTGATCAACATAAAAAAAAATCATCTGACACACATTTGAAATGAAACCATGTCAGCAGTTTAGAGGGAGGAATCGGCTGAATGGGCCACGGCTCCACCCTGCAAGGGTCCTTTGGGCCGCAGGTCCTCCTAAATAAAGTGCCATTTGATCTAACAGGACCTGCAGCCTTGTACGTATGCACTCATTCATATTTTGGGGCTGAATGGATGAATGACTCCCACAAACCCGCAGACAGCGATAACGGCGCAATCTCAGCGTTTGCGTCACCAGCAGTTGCGCCATCAGTACTGACCCAGTCCGTGCTGCGACGCATGCTGAACCCCGCCGGGCGTCTCCGTCCTCGTCCTCGGGTACCGGCCGATCAGCTCCACCATGCTGCGGCTGTCCGCGTGCGCCTCCGCGCGCGTACCGGAGCCTCTGCGCAGGGCCGCCTCGGGGCGCAGGAGGAGGAGGAGGAGGAGGAGGAGCGCAGACAGGAGCGGCTGCCGCCACAGCAGCATCACCGCGGACCTGAAGGTACACAAGGGCTCAGGTTATTGCGTGTTCCTGTGTGCGTCACATGATGCGGATCAGGGTCCGGCAGGGAGACCCCGAGTGAGACTTTAACGCTGAAAAATGAAGATCATGTGACGCGATCGAAGGAGCTCCTAATAAAACATGTTTTAATAAAACCAAACTTACCTCAAATAAAACCACATTGAACAAAACGCCTGTTTTTAAAACTTTCTTCCTTTCCTGAAGTTCGCTGCTTTAAAACGCTTCCAATTAATTTAAATGCGATAAAGAGGCGCATTTTGCACCAAATGATGAATTAACTCTGAGTTTGCATTATTCTGACACGAGTTCCCTGCAGTACTTTCATTCCTAATCATGTGACCCGATTAAAAACAAAACAGTCACCTCACAAATCCGATTACAACAAAGTGTTTAATTTGTCAGATTTCACGTCTACGAACAAAGTGCTGCTCCCCCCGCTCACCACCTCGGGCTCACCTCTCCTCCCTGTGCGCCTCTTGGTGCGCCTCCGCTCCCAGGCGCACCGCGTTCTGTCCCGGGCTCTCCCTCCCGGCTCCTCCCGGCCGGCTAATTACTGAACTTGTGCTTGCTGTTGTGTTTTCTGGTCTCTTTATGGGTCTAATATTATCCCGGGTTAGTTTCGAGCCGAACCGCGTGCCGAGCTCTGGGGCCCGGTGGCATCTTAGACAAGCGCGGAACTCTGACGGAGCGCGTGGAGCTGGGGGCGCACCTTCATCCTCATCCTCATCTGGTCCTTCCCGCAGCAGCAGCAGCAGCAGCAGCAGGAGGCAGACAGCCGGACGGGATCATTCCTTTGCTCTGCGGAGCGAAGAGAAGACCCCCTGAGACTCGGACACCCTCTGAAAGCGTTTGGCACGAAGCACCTGCAGCCCGGCACGCTGGCTGAGCGCCCCTCTGCAAGCCCACCCGGGGGATCAGCTCTGTACCACGCGCTCCTTCCTCCGTGGAAATAATCCTCCGGTCTTCTGCTCTCTACACGCGCAACTCCGACAGATTACGGAAATACAGGAGGAGGAGGAGGAGGAGGAGGAGGAGGAGGAGGGAGGTGCGTGCGTTTGGATAACATGCGCACACACCCGCGCACAGTCAGTGACAGATGAGTTGGTGCCTGCAGCCAGCAGCGGTGCACCACTCCCTCTCAGTGGATGGCAGGAACAGTGCTTTCTGAGCCTTTGGCCTCTTTGGACTCTTTGACCAGTTTTAGGACGCAAGTTAAAGTTTGTGTTTCGCAAAGGTTTTGCTGAGAAGCGTCCAAGTGAGCCGCTTCAACACTTGAGCTGCAGCAGCTTTTTAAATACACACACTGATTTTTTTTATTCTATATTTAACATTTTGATATTCTTATTCCTGTGACACAAACCAAATTTTATCATAGCTGAGTTTAGAGACTATGGACGCCACTGTCACTGATTTATTTATTTTCAGCTTCCCAAATTTCATCCAGAGTTTCAACTGTTATTGAGGCAGTTTTGGGTGCAAACGTTCTCCTGTGCAATACTGCAGGTCTGGAATCTGGAAGATTGGTTCTTGTGATAGATTTTGCAGAGGCAGCAGCAGCATAGCTGGTGAATCTGTCATCATGGTGAAACGTGGTCCTGCAGAGGCCTGAGGCAGTTCTGAGCACCGCGGCAACATGATAGGAGCACAACTGTGTGGGACAGAGTTGCAGAACTTTACAGGTGTGTATTTGAAATCAAAAAGGTTATGACTTGAAGCATCAGCACGTTGGGGGGGGGGGCATAGAAAGGTCAAAATAGACTGAAACCAGAGACCGTCTTAGCAGGGGATCACGCCCGTCTTTGAGCTCCTCGGTCATTTTGATCTCAGCTACGTACCTGCTGTATTTCCTCACTGTGTCTTGCACCATTGCAAAGGTAACGTGTTGAAAAAAATCTGTCTGCAGACATCAGAACTACTGACAAACACGTTCACATGGTGAAAAAGTGGGCTTTCATGCTCGGTGGCCTAACTAACTGAACGCATGCACATCCATGAAGTCCAACGTAAATGTGCATACAGGTGGTTCATCGTCCGCTCTGATACGACACAGCAGTGGGACAGATATGTGGGGGTGCAGGATTGGTTAGATTAGGCATAGAAACCCGTTTCCCGTGTTAAATTCCTGTATTACTTTGACCCATCCGCTCACCATTGTGACGACTTTAAAGCTGTAAAACAGCATCACCAGACTCCACCATCAGACGCTTTTGTGCCACTCTGTGACTGCTAAGGGGCACATGACATTAAATGTAACTAGGGGGTGTAATAACCAGCTGCACAAACAAGCCGTTCTTGATTTCTTATGTAACAACAATGTTTTTCCCCCAAATCAAGACCCTCTGCTACCTTGCATGATATCCATGTAAAAACCACAGAGGAACCTTTGGAAACTGCTCGAGTTTCTCTAAATTGCCTGCAAGGGCCCAGTGACCCAAGCTGCACTGCAAGAATCCATTCAATGATCATAAAGCTTCGAAAATGCCCACAAAATCTTTGAAAGGCCCTTGAAAATCACCAGGCTGGACTGCTCCTCACCTCGAAATCTGCAAGAAGCAATTTGTCCCACGTGGCTAAAAGTAAGGGTTAGGGTTAAAGGTTAAATTTCATTATATCAAACCACACACCAACAGGTCAACAGCATGAGGTCTCTAGTGGCCCCTCCAAGACTGGGGGTCTGGAGTTTGAAGAGGCTAACAGGAGTCTTGAAGTATTTGCAAGCATTTTAAAACCATTTTTAAAGTATTTTTATCCAGTTCAGTCAGTCATTATTGGGGGATTTCAGCAGCAAATGAGTCTTCAGGGGATCCTGAAGCATTTTGAGAAGGTGGGACAAACACTCCTGTAGTCACTATGGCAACAAATTGGCTTCAAGGCTTTTATATAATGTATTTATGTCATAATAGGGTTTTTTTAGGACTTTGGAACCTTCTTGAAAATGTGGCACGTCTTTGAAGATGTTATTTAGAAACCTTCTGGATGCTTCCAGTGCCTGTAAAGCCCCATGTGTAAAGCCCCATGTGTAAAGCCCCATGTGTAAAGCCCCATGTGTAAAGCCCCATGTGTAAGGCCCCATATGTAAAGCCCCATGTGTAAGGCCCCATGTGTAAGGCTGTAGGAACTGTTGAGAACGAGGTTATCATG
>VUQK01032935.1:56218-67356 GCA_015106715.1 Bujurquina vittata
GAAGACATCTGTCATGCTCGCAGTGGTGCAGTTTCTTTGTGATGAGTGAGAGGACTGAAAGCGTTCCGTTCTGCCAGATTGATTTTGTGTTATCATTCCACACACACACACACACACGCACACACACACACACACACACACACACAGGACATTTATCCAAATTCTTAAGCACATGTGATTAAGGTGAAATCCAAGAATAACAGTTGAACAGTAGAAAATGTGGGAAGATTCTTCACTTGCTTTCCGTCTGCACGATCAAACATTGAAGGGTTGCGTTTATGTGGCGCCTTCTCACTTCAGTGCTTCATAAAACACTTTGTATTTTTTGCCTCTTAATTATCTATTAAACTAACACACCTATGAGAGCAGAGCTGCCAAGCAAGGAGAGACTTTAGCTTCATTGCCTTGCCTCAAGACACTTCAGCATGCGGACAGCAACTAGCAAACCAACCGTTCTACCTCCTGAGACAAGTCATGGTCATCGGACCGGGATTTTGTTCTTCTGTCTTTTGGTTTAAAGCACAACTGGCACTGTACCAGCATTGTTTTGGTGGGAAAAGCAGCAAAGGAATGTCTGCTTAGAGGCAGACACAGACCATAACGAGACAGGAAATTACTGGAATGGCAGGAAGTGCTCAAAGCAACTGCGACAAGACACGGCGCCGCCAAGGAGACTGAGGATGACTTCCACAGAAAGAGACAGAAAACGTCCCAAAACTCAAACTTTTTTAAACCACCAATATGGTTCCACTGCCCAGTCTGTAACTGGTTCCATCCACTTCCAGCAAAAAAAAGCCTGGTGCTGGTGGTAAAGAACAAAAAAAAGCTGGCACCATAATGGTGCCACAATATTGCTGGGCTCAAACCAGGAGGCCGGAACCGCTGACGTTGGCCAGTTTTTGGCAGATGCAGCCCACTGAATCTGTATGTGTGAGTTTCTGTTGGTACTACTACATAATAATAATAATCAGTACTAAAAGCTGTTCAAGTGTGGGACGGTTTTAAACCAGCTGCACCAGCAACACGTTTTTGAAAAAGGCATAAAACAGGCAACACTGCTCAGATCAGACGTGTTCACAAGACATAATAGAAAGCTGAGAGAAAAAGCGACAGGTGTGGTCATCCCATAGTTTCAACACTGAAACGCCTAAAAAGAAAATATCCGTATCTAAACAAGTTACTAGAGACACAAAATAACAAAACTGCTCATATTTTTGGTTCAACAATCAATCGGGGACTTCATAATGATACAGATTAAACAGAGTCGGGGTCACGGTAAACTATTTGTCTGAACAAACCAACACAAACCCATTACAGCTCAGTAAACCTGAAGTACCTTAACTCCACATTCCCCCACAGCACCAAACTAACCACCAACCAGCTGCTCGACTCCTTTGCCCGGCAGTCACACGCGTCCCGCTCTCAGGCCTGAACCAGTCTGACATCAATAAAAGCCTCATAAATAAAATGCCTTGTGTCTTTCTACTCCAAGTGCAGAGGTAAAAAAGTAATAATAACAACACAATAATCATTTCATTTTCTGTTTTTCCTCAAGGAAACACAAAAAAACCACCCAAAACTGCAGCCTCATTCAGACAATACAGATATTTATTTGTGTAGCTGGTGCATCTGACCTCGTCCCTGTAAAGACACACAGCTGCTGGCACTGTGAGGAACAAATTATCTGTTCTTTTAGATATTTTATATGTTGACAGAGTTTTTTACGGGAGATTATTAACTGCTGAACAACCTCAGCATATCTGGCTGATCTATTGGTAAAGATTTGATTCATAACAAAAGTAAAGGCCAATCTGTTCTCATTACCCTTTGTCAACATTATAAGGC
The DNA here is from genome assembly GCA_015106715.1 of Bujurquina vittata. NCBI lineage: Eukaryota > Metazoa > Chordata > Actinopteri > Cichliformes > Cichlidae > Bujurquina > Bujurquina vittata. Next base: position 58,064 of record VUQK01032935.1, read on the forward strand.
TGCCTTTCACAGCGGTAAGTGACACACTGGGTTATGGCAGCAATGACATGGGTCTGCAACAGCCAACTGCATGCTGTCAAATAGAAACACAATATGTAAGCGTCATTATTTCAGGATGAGGGGTCACAATAAACCAAGTCTTCTACCTTTCCTTACGGCTAAATCCCATCGGCGCGTGAACGCAAAAGCAGGCGACAACAAACAAAAACAAGTGCTAAGCTAGCATAAAGGTCCAGTTATGAGGAACTGTGCTCTCCTGACAAAACCGCACCACCACCCCTCCAACCTCCTTGTGTGACTTGTCATTTTTTAAAAGTGGGCCATTATCTCCCAGTGACCAATATTTTCACATCCCACAGCCAGTGGCAAAGGCAGTGAGAGGCAAGCAGCATCTGACAGAACGGGAGCATTTGATGCCCTAGGATAAAAATGTGTTGGTTGAGACAGGGAGCTAAAGCTTCTTTCACAACCCCTGAAATCCCATAATGGGTCTTGGAACCTCATTTAAAACCCCGATATGTCCCCTGAATCCTGAATCCAGGAACCTGTTGATAATTCCCCTTAAATAACCCTGAAGCTATCTGAAGTAGGCTTTAAACAAGGGTCAAAGAGTCCATAACCCTCTGGAACACCCCCAGAACCTCGCAATGGTCTTCAAGGGACTTGCTAAACCAAAACCAAAAACTTCTTCATCCCAAGGACCCTCACCCCGCCAGCCTCTTCACGCACAATATAGAAGAGCCACCTCAACAGGACAGGACTCAGCTGTACATCTGCATCTGAAGGTCAAAGGTCACACTTTAAGGATGCCAGTGTTCACATTTAGAACAGGGCGGACGGATGGTTTGAAAGAGGAGTAAAAGAAGCATCCATGTCCACTGTGAACAACCATCTTTGAACAGAGGAGGTGGATTACATCACCAACTTTCCCCCGCTTACAGTGCTGTCCTGAGCTCCCTTCACAGACGTCTGAACCTCCATTCACACCTTTGTTCCAGTGACCTCAATAGGTCACATGATGCAATGGAGCAAAGAGGGTCACAACCACCTCCAGGGGGCTACGCCCACAGGGGTTTAAATACCTGGGTCTCTCCACCATTTGGTTTGAAGAAGCCTTTCAGATGAGAGATGAACTGTCTTCAAGAAGCATAAAGGAGTCCAATCACCCTTTTTCAAGTTCCAGAGACTACTTTCTCAATGAAATCTTCCCTGAGATCATTTCTAGAACTCTCTGAGGAACTTTCTCTGAACCACTTAAACCCAACAGAATCTCCACAAAGTCTGAATTTATACAGAGGTGGAAGCACCAGACAGATTTGATTAAAGGCGCAGCATCAAATGCAGTCTGTGCACACCCAGGATGGACAAAAAGCGCCACCTAGTGGCCAGAGATATAAATGCACCCTGATACAAAACCTCGTCTGGGAGAAAGAGGATCCAGCCACCATCCACTCTCTTCAGTTTACCCTTTTCAGGGTTTTGTGTGTGTGTGTGTGTAATAAAAATGAATAGTCATTATCTTTACACTCAAAGCAGACAAAGTCACAGCTTCAGAAATCAGTTTATCCTTTATTGCTTCCATTTCCGTACTCATCCTTTCCTTTTACACACATTTCCATTTCTTTCACTTCCACCTTTTTGCTTCTCTACACGTTCAGCTCTCCATTTCATGCCATTCATCACCTCTAACTTCTTTTCTCACAGTGCTTCCCTCCATTGTTTCAGTTTCCGGGTTAAATTCACTTGTTTTATGGCTAATACAGTAAATCTCAACCTCTTATGTTTACACAGAGAAGATAAGAATATGTTTCTAAATACAACAACTCCACCTCAAAAAGTTACATCCTCATCCTGATGTTTTGTAGTCTTACTCTCTGCTGCCCATGGACGCTTCTTCTGTCACTGCAGAAAATCATTTTGCCGTCTATAAGTCAAAAATTGTTAGGTATCTTCGAAGCTCAACTTACTAAATCAAACTAAGTCGAAATATTGAGATAATAACCCCCTACTTTGAGCTGTAAATGGTTTTTCTTTCAGTGGCGTAAACAAGCTTCCATAGCTGCCTCATTTGAGAAAAACAAATCTGATTTGAGGTTGAAAATTGAGGCTGTGTTAAGTTGCAAATGCTGTACACAACAGAAACAAAGAATCAGCCGCAAACCATGTAAAAAGATGAAAACAAGAAAAGATGATAAGAGAAGGATGAATATTTACAGAGCAGGACCAGCTATGATCCTCATTAGTTACAGTGCAGCTGGTAATAATGACTTTTCAGTGATGAGACAAACGAGCTGCTGAGACATTTACAGTGTTGCTGCAACTCAGATCAGCAGGACTGCAAAAGTATTCAGACAGTAATACAGCCCAATAGAGTGCCATCTGATTTTATCTAATTGATTTTAATATATGTAAGTATTCACTTTCACCAGTAAAAACTGTAACTGTAACTTTTCTGTGTCCACTACAGAGGACATGAGGGCTCAGGTGGGTTATACAACATCTCTGGAGTTTAAACAAAAATAACAAATAAAAAACTGGATTTTTTTTTTCTTTTAATGTGCAAACTGCTCTTTCATAAAAACCGTCTGAGACTTTAAGTCCTCTCCACACCGTCCACGATGTGGATCATCTGGAATAGTTTTTATTTTATTAAGTATAGTTTATATTTTATTAAGAACATCAAGATTATATCTCCTATGATTTATTATTTCAAACTGATTTGTGAACATGAATATGTTGTGAAATGTCAGATTTTGTCCTTCAGAATTTTTTCTGGATCTGCCTCCACCTCCAGGAACGCCAGCATGTAAATCTGTCCACAACTTATCTGGTAATAAACCAATCATATAATTTTCTTGGCAGTAATTACTGGTCCTAAGGAAGTCCTCAGAAGGAGTTGAGAAGATATAATAAATAATAACCGTCAGCAGATCAGCAGGTGGCCCTGAGAGGTCAAATGCACCAGCAAACAGAAAAATGCTGCAAGCACACGCGACTAATGGAAGTGTTTCTGAGGCGACAATAATGTGACCGACCAGCTGAGACACGCGAGGGATTCACCGGAGTTGTGAGGGAGGAAAAAAAGGGAGATTTGTTAGTGGTTTATTTGTTTTTTTATTTTGCTTCTCTTTTGTTTTCTGCTGGTGTTTTCTTGACCTCTCAGGTTCACCACAGACTGATTACACATCAATAAAATCTGCTCAAAGGTTTCCAATTCAACACAAGTCTGTACTGACTAGAAGTTACTGAAAACTTTGGGGGAGCGTTAAGATATAAGTATAAATTTTCTGCTTATCGCTATTATTGTTATTATTTTACTATTGTCGAATATTTAAAGTTTGATCTCAAGAAAACAAGCTTCTCGTGTGAAGACCACTCGGCCAACACAAAGTGCAAAGTGAATTTATCAGCCTCAAAGATACTTTTAGATCAGACGGGTTTAACCCTTTAACGCTGGCGATTGCCGCTGAAGCGCTAGTTTTCTGCCCGTACTAGCCACAAATAGCTGTTAAGACGTAGCCTATGTCCGCCAAGTCGGCTGATCCAAGGAACTTGATCAGCCAACTTTTTACCGTAACTCCGCGACCGTTTGTCCTATCAGAAAAATTTAAGCAGTCCCTGAAAGCCCAGAAATTGCGCTTCACAGCCATATAGGGGTACTACGGTATTTGTTGCTGGAAGTCCGCGAATGGTGGCAGTTTTGAAGTACTTTGTGCCATGGTTGGTGCATTAGGGTTCAAAGGCTTAAAATTAAGTAGTTCAGTGGAGTAAAACCATCACACCATAACAACAAACTTCTTTTCTTGAGACCATTAATCACATGAAGACCTACAAGCACACACATTCTTTAAGGTGTCTGATGTAGTTAATTGGGAAGTGTGCTTCAGTACATTCAGTTAAATGCTTCAGGTGTGACTCAGTGGAGTTTGCCGAGGCAGAGCTACCCATTCACGACTACATTCAGGTATTCTGTGGTGTCTAACATTCATCTGCTCCCCGCTGCATCATCAAACCCTCCTGTCCATCAAGCAGTCTCAACCAGTGCCAGGTTGGGTTCTCCATCAGCTCCTGATGACTTGAAGAAAACCTCTTCGTCTTCCTCCTCATCTTCCCCTTCAAAGATGGCAGTCATGGGAGCCGCGACGAGGCGGCAGCGGGCAGCAAAGCGGCGGCTGGCCGAGCAGGGAGGAGTGAGGGAGCGAGGGCGCAGGGATGAGGATGAGAGGAAGAAGAAGGGAGAGGAGGAAGAAGATGAAAAGAGGAGGTTGTTATGATGCAGATCCCGTCGACTCCATTCGAACATCATGGAGAAGCTCTGGGAACACGGAGATGTGGAAGATGCTGGGACATCCAGAGTCAGGTGGGCATTGATGTCAGATGTTTCTGAAGTTTGGGAGGGGCTTGTGGATTTCATTTGGTCTGATGACATGTGAGGTGTTGGCGCTCTCTGAAGGCCGGCTCCAGTGGTGGGAGCAACATCTTTCCGAAGCCGCTCCACTGCCGAGATTCGAGATGATGAATCCGGCCGACTGCCCTTTCTCAGCAGGAGAGCCTTGAAGCTCTCACTTCTTGCTGACCTTTGACTCCTGAGTGCTGCAGGATGTGTCAGGTGTGGGTCAGTGGGGGTCACTGGAGGGGAGGAGGAGGATGAGCCACAATGCTTGTCTTCTGGATCCCTTCTTCCAAGCATCTTCCTCTTGGACCTGACATAAATGCGACAGAAAAGGGTTAACGATAGTAACTCCATATCTCAAAGCTGCATGCACTTAATCACATGACTGCTAGAAGCTGCTCATTTTGAAAAGGTCATCGTTAACATCAAGTGGGAAATTTTGGGGATAAAAATGAAATAGGCAACAAGGGCGCAACTTGGTGAGGAAACGTCTAATGTAAGGTGTGCAAAGAATGACAGGAAAGGAAGGAAACCCAGATGGAAACACTTTTGTTAAAAGGTACGGGGGGGAGTTAATTAGCTGTGGAACAACAAGCAAGTCTTTGAGGATGAGCAGGTTGCCAAATAAGCAGCACTTACCTGTTTGGAATACATCCTGTCGCTGTGTCTCTGGAGGTTTGAGTCTAATTGTAGCTCTGCCAATCAAGTAATCTCTGGGGATAGTTTTGTTCTGTCTGACTCCTTGATTTTATCACACCTTTGTTTCCCTGCCTCCCTACTGGGAAAAGTGGTTTACCTTTCCAACCCTATTCCTGTCAGTGTATACATGAATACCAATGATCTCTGGCTCCTCCAGTCTACATGCCAAAGTATCCTTGGGGCAAGATACTGAAAGCCAAATAATTCCTCATGCATCCATTGGAGTGTGAGTGGGCGTGGTTGTTGGAAAGCACTTAACGGTATGGAATAAACTGCAGAATGAATGTGTGTGAATGTGTCACTGAAGCTTGTAGGCAAAAGTGATTTGAGTGCTCTGTAACCACTGCATGGATTTGATTTGATTGAATTGTTTAATATCAACAGCTTATTCCTATTCCTACTTGGAGCAACAGGGAAGGAAAAGGGAAGAAAGGGTGAGTTTCTAGATATGATAGGAGAATAACAAGGAGCTAAATATTTCTGCTGGTGTTGGGGATTAATAGTCACTAAACATTTGCTGACCAATCAAAGGCTTTACCTGCAGCCAGACCCCAACTACCAGGGCATTCACGCTGTGCCTTCCCATACAGCACTGCTCCATAGAGGCAGAGGTAGGAATCAAGCAGACAAGTGAGGATGTGGTTTAAAAGTTTGTCGAGCTCCAGTGCTGAGTACGCATTTGTGTGTTCCTACCTGTGGATGATGGTGAACAGATCCTCTGTGGTTCGCGGTCGACTAGAAATGAACATCTGATCTGCGGAAACACTGCCAAAGACATCATCTGGAAAGGAATAGAAATGAATTCAAGGACACTGAATAGATTAGTTGAACTTAAATTGAAAAGATGAAGAACACAAGAGCAAAAACAATTATTTTAAGGATATAAAGATACCTGCTAGGCTCCGCACACGCTATTTATAGACATGATACTGCAGCAGAAATGTAAGCTCCTGTTGAGCCGCAGTCTGACTGAACTGAACCACATATTGTAACTTAGATAGCACCTGCATATTTTTGTCTACTCTCGCAGCTTGTTTGGACAGGAAACTTGGCCTACTTTGCCCCACACCTGCACAAACATAAGCTTTACCTACATTTATTGAATTGAATGCTTACTAAGGCAAGCAGTGGTGACAGCTGCAACAGAAAACGCTCACTTACTCTCACCAAAAACACATTTGCACATTTGCAAGAAGATGTAAAGCATCTGCAAAGGTGGGCTAATATAATGGGCAGCAAGGTCACACTTTGTCTCAACCTGAAATAGAGAAGTGGTTAAGAAGAGGAATCTTTGGTCTTGATTCAGCTTACCATCTAAAGGACTGCTGGGCTCCTTTGAGTTTTCCTCTCTTCTATGGGAAGCCCTCTCCTCTTCTTGTTCACCTGGTTCTTGTATCAGAAGGTCTGGAAGTGACAGTTCCCCTCGCAGGCTGTCAGTGGACAGCGCACTGCTGAGAGAGTGCCTGCTCTGACCAATCAGACTGTACGAGCTTTCAGAGTCACTGAACTCCTGGTCCCAGACATTAGTGACTCTCATCTTCTGGCTAAATTTCACTGTCCTGTCCTTTGCCATATCTCTCTCATCTCCAGATGAGGATGAAGAGGATGACGATGACGAGGATGATGATGACGATGAGGGGGTGGGTTCCATTTTTGCTGACATCATTAGCAGTTGCCTGCCTGGCCTTCGCTTCCTCCTTTTCCTCGCTTTGTCATTTTTCTTTGTGGTGGATGACATTATCATCATCATTCTTGCTGTGTTAATCCTTCTGTCTTCCACACTCTCTTTACCATCTTCCTCTTCATCTTCAGCTAGTGATGACCTCATCATCCTCCTCTGAAATGTTATATCATCATCCTGTTTTGTTCTGATATCACCACTGGGGGCATTTGTTACACCAGTTTGGGTACCTTCTGACCATGTGGAAGTAGTTTCTTGGACTCTTGAGCTTCCTAATGTGCTACAGGTAGCCATCCCCATCATCCTTGAGGAGGCACAGGTTCCATACATTCCCATGGCCCCTAGGGAGTAGTTGGTCTTTAAGGTACCCAAGGGTTCGTTCAAAGTGTTTCTAGCCACTGTGATTCCTATGCCTATTGTTTTCAAGGTGTCACTGGTCCCTGTGGTGCTCAGAGTCTGTGAAATACCAGCAGTCCCAGAGGTCCCTGTGAGAGCCTCTTCAGTAGTTTTAGATGGAAAGAGTGGTTTTGTTGTTCTGGGTGAGGTCAGTGAGATATCTGGTTTCTTGTGCAGGATTGGTGGCTTTATCCGCTGAGGGGAGCTGGCAGGTGAGCGCTTGTTGATGTCAGCAGGTGTTGTTGAGTGTACAGGTGTCACCGAGCCATCACTTGTTGGTGGCAAGTGCTTTAGTGAAGGTGGGCTATGAGGTGAATATTTGTCTGAAGGTGGGCAGAAAGAATTCTCAGGAAGCTGTGATTTGCTGTAAGATGCTGCAATTTGTTCACTGCTCTTCAACAGACCTGGTTGTCGTGTGGCCTTGGGCGATGCCATGAGGCCCAGAATGCAAAGATCAGGTTTCTTTGGTGGAACCGGCTTCTCTGGAGAGCAGAGTTTTTTTGGGCTGCTGAGCTTTAAGTCCTTGTTACGGTGTTTTATATCACTGTGCATCAAATCTCCATTAGCAGCAGGGAGTGACTGCATTTGTGATTTATTCTTGTCATTTTTCTCCACTTCCTTGTTGTTCTCGAACAGTATTTTTCTCTCTGGAAGTTCTGTCATTTTAGCATGTGTAATTACTGTTCCTATAATGTTTTGTTGTAAAGACAGAGGTTGGCTTATTGTGCTAATGTGTTTTTTGCCAGTATCATGAGACATTCTGACCCACGGACTCTCAGAACTGGACGCATCATTGTTAGCCAGTTTAGCATTTATGTCTGAATTTTTCCTCCTCTGTTCATTGCACTGGATCCATTGAGGAGTTTCACCATTTCTCAGGTGAGGCCCAGGACTTCTGTGGCTATCAGGATGAATAATGTTTTGTGCGATCTGAAGATTGTTATAATCTGTGTCGTTGATATCCGACATCTCACTTTCTGTTTGGTGGCAGAAATCATGATCCGATTCATGTCCAGGTTGGTTCATTTCAGCATTGACTGGGCTGTGAAGGCTAGCATTATCTATCGATGCAGTAGCTATATCATCTTCATTGTTGGCAACGTGGCAAATATCATTTTCCGATCTTTGTTCAGCTAGAGTAACACTAGTGTTGGTTGAGCAATCAAGATGTCCTTTAGCCGTGTCAGTCGAGTCCTGTTGAGCTTCTTCGTTTGGTAGATCCTGATTACCATGGTTATCATTAAACGACACAGTGCCAGCATCAGATGATGTAATATTGGATAGCAGGACCTCGTGGTTCTTGACAGGGCGTAGCTTGACACCCTGCAGAGCTTGGGCAGTGACCAGGGGGCAGGGGCATACTTTACGATATTGGTTTGGAGACAAGCTAGAGCTTGGTGGGGGAAGGACAGAGGCAAACGGTGTGGGGAGAGAAGACAAAGGAGGAAGAGGAGGAGGTGGTGGTGGTGGAGGGAGATCAGCAATTGGCATGTCTGGAAGTTCTGAACATGAAGGAGGAGGCGGAGAAGTTGGGGGAGGAGGGAAGTTGTTAGATGATGACACTGTGGATACCAGAACGGGATGAGAGGTCTGCCTCACAGCGTAGGAGTAGGGGGGAGGTGGAGGCCGGGTGAAGGGAGGTAGAGGAGAAGGCCTGGTGAGGAATAATGATGGCAGAGGAGGTGGTGGAGGTGGAGGGGGCAGAGGAAGAGATAATGGTGGAGGAAGAAGAACGACGGGGAGTTTAGTTAAAGAAGGAGCAGGTGAGCAGGGCAGTGGTAAAGGGGGAGGGGGAGGAGGAGATTCATGAATGGGAGAGCAGGAACCTGGAAGCAAAGGAGACTCGAGTACTGGACGAGGAGGAGGAGGAGGTGGGGGAGGGAGGTAAACATGTTTGGCCGAGAATTCTGAGGATGTGCAGGAGGAGAGGGAAGAGGTTGAAGAAAATGAGGATGAGAGGGAGGAGAAGAGTGAAGACTTCCTCTCTGGCACTGGTGGCTTTGGTCTCCCTTCACCTCGAGACCTTGTCCTTGGCAGTGAGGAGGCAGCAGGGGACATGGGGAAGGAGGTAGAAGAGGAAGAGGAGAAAGGTGAGGTTGGGGGGAGGGAGAAAGCTCCGGGACT
>VUQK01032941.1:0-17544 GCA_015106715.1 Bujurquina vittata
ACCATGTGGGTTCGCCCAAGCTTCTCTGGCGGACCCACATGGTTGCTCTCACTGCGCCTTGATGCTAGAGAAAATCCTGGAAAGGAGGCTGAGAGTAGCAGTGGCTAACAACCAGAACCCCTGCTTGTTAGCCGATGATGCTACAATTGATATCCATCAGCCGCCATCTGGCTTGTTTTTAGCACACACTTCCAAAACAACAATCTGTACAGTTACATGGTGCATTAGTGCACATACTGTAGCAAGGGTAACTTCATTTGTGGAGGCAACATTATTGCTGAACAGTACACCCATTTGTCCTTATCGTTTTTGTAAACTTTGATTTGCTTTGCTGTTTAATATGCATGATTTCATTAACCTCTGTTTTTTTCTTTTCTTTTCTTTTTTCCTTTTTTCATACAGATGCATGTGTTTGCCTGCGTGTGCTCCCTCAATATTTTGGTTTTGCATCTTGCTAGCCAAAATGCCTACAGATGTGCATGTGCAGTGTAAATTATTTTTAAATCCAAATTGCATGAATCACTTGTTTCAAAATTTATAAGTTATTTGGAAGAGTAAAATATATATTTTATTATGGCAGGTAAAGCACTAGACTACACTAGCAAAGCGACTGGAGTCTACCCTTTGATGACTACTGCTCCATACTCCCAGATCCCCACAGCTGGGTTTGGTGTAAATAGTGCTCTAAGAACATCAGATGGAATCGTTTACTCCTCAGTTGCTGCTCCTGTTCCATCCACATATGCAATTACAACTCAACCGGGTTCCATCTTAAGCACAACCTTAACACCTACATCAATAGTCCACAGCCAGCCACTACCACACCCATATGGCTTCATTCCCACTACAGACCCAGGACAGATAATTACTTTTGACACTGGGCTGTCTAAAGAGTTTCTGCCTACTGCTTTGGCTGACATAATAACTGGCTATCCAGACATGTATTCAGATGCCACGCTGGAAGCAATTGCTGCTTCTCTGGATGCCCTAGCTTCTTCTCCAATATTCCCTGGCTTAGATAACACCAAGATGGCCCAGTATCAAATGGAGAGGGAATTTCTAGAGCTAGAGAAGCTTAAGCAATTATGTCTTGCAGAGGAGCTGGAATGGGAAAGGCAAGAAATCCAGCGATATCGAGAACAGGAACAGCTTATGGTGCAAAGGGAGCTTGAGGAACTTCAGGCTCTAAAACAGCAACTTCTTCTGCAGCAAGAAGAAGAGCATCATGCCCACATGGTGGCTCAGCAGGAGACCTATGCACAGCAGAAAGAGCAGTTGCAGCAAATTCAGCAACTCCAACTGCAACTCCAGCGCCAGCTAGATGAGCACTATGGTAGCTCTGGCCCCACTGGAAACCTCCTAGATGCTAAATATGCAGGAGTAGGGGACAGTGGCCAGTACTGGCCAGTAAAAGATGAGTCTACAACTCCATCTGCTGGGACACACATAGAAGAAAGTCAAGATTTAGTAAAACTTCAAGCTGATCAGGACATAGGGAAAAAGATTATTGATAGTGGTGTGCAGACAGATGATGAAGACTCAGCCGAGAAACAACATGTGGGAAGGAGAAAGAAGAATAAAAGAAATACTGATAGCTCAGCTCAGACTGATGACGAGGACCAAGATGAATGGGATGCTCCCACAAAAGCTCGACGACGCTCTCGAAAGCATAGCAGTGATGGAAAACATGGCTCAAAGTTCTCTAGCATTGCTATCCAGACAGTGGCAGAGATATCTGTCCAGACTGATCACTCAGGAACTATCAAACGACCTAATGTTCAGATGGACACAAAAGTAGAAATCATTAAACATATATCAGCTCCAGAGAATTCTCAGAGAGGTGGAAGTCTGAGCTGTCAGACAGACTCTGACAGAAGACATGCACCCATTGAGGTGGGCTACAGCACACACCTCTCAGCAGAAGTCCCCTCTAAGTCTAAAGCCTTCTACACTGCAGTTTCTCCACTGTCCCCGGAAAAATCACTTGGAGGGCGAAGAATGCTGACTGCAGACCCAAACAGATTTTCTTCTGGTCCTCGGATATTAAAGGCTGGTCAGAAATCTCTATCTGATCCCAAATCCCTTAGTCCTTCCACAGAAGACAGGATGGGTGGATACTATGCAGACAGCTATTCTGTAAGTCGTATCACATATAGTTATTGAATAGTAATTGTTGGGCTAATTGTGTCTCAATTTTAAAAGTGCTTTCAAAACATGATATCAAAGTATACAGTGAAGTGAGGAACTGACAGATTGTTTATTTATTTGCTCGTTTTATTCTAGGGCCGGGGCTCTCCCTCTAGTACAGGTAAGAAGGTAAAGAGAACACTACCAGATCCCCCTCCTGAGGATGACTCTCTCACAGGACGTTCAGGCTACAGCACCAACTCTGCTCGTCGCCGTCTTGCCCGTAGTACAACTATGGCCCGGGCAAAGATTCTGCAGGACATTGACAAGGAGCTTGATCTGGTGGAGAGAGAATCTTCGAAACTTCGAAAGAAACAGGCTGAGCTAGATGAAGAGGAAAAGGAGATTGATGCCAAGCTACGGTGAGGGACATTCAATGCATTTAACATCATAATTTAGGATATAAACTTACCAATTCATTGATTACTGTATTAAAATAAGAAATAGCTCATATGTCTGAAATTGGTTGAAACTAATTGCATCAGTCTATCTCATGCCATCATTCTTCCTAATTTATCTGCATGATTCTTACCTTGATAGCTTATGGGCAAAAAGGCTACCTTGACATCTCTCAATGAGTCTGCTCCACACTCACACATAGTAACAGGTATTAATGTGTGAGAAACCGTTTTTATTTGAAGTTCAAGCAAATAAATTGTAAAACAAGAGTGGATTTTTTTTTTATTATTATTTACTCCAGGTACTTAGAGATGGGTATCAACCGCCGTAAGGAGGCCTTGCTGAAAGAGAGAGAGAAGAGAGAAAGGGCCTATCTCCAAGGTGTGGCAGAGGAGAGAGACTACATGTCTGACAGTGAGGTTAGCAACATCAGAGAGGCCAGAGGTGATGGTCTTGAGAGACCACGGACGGCTCCCCAGTCGGAATTTGACCAATTCATCCCCCCACAGACAGAAGCTGATTCCCAATACAACACTCTGACTAGTCCCTACTCTCACTATGCTCAGTATGTTCCCCAGACCCAAACCACCAGCCACTACACCCAACAGAACCTGTATCAACAACAATCACTTTACCACCAACAGGTGTCACCATACCCAACCATGTCCCTTTCCCACGCCCAGACTCAGCCAGGCAGCTACCAACATGCTCTGCTCTTGCAGCAGGGGAAGCAGCGACAAACCACCCTATCTGATTTAGAGCCTAAAATCACCACTAATTATGAGGTGATACGCAACCAGCCTCTGCTCATTGTGCCAACTTCCACAGAAAGTGGCTATGGGGTGGCTCACCTAGGGGGCAAGTATGGCAGCTTGGACTTGAGGTTAGGACTTGAGGAGAGGAGCATGGCCTCTAGTCCCATGTCTAGCATTTCTGCAGATTCCTTCTATGCTGATATTGACCACCATAATGCCAGGAACTACGTGCTAATAGAAGACATAGGGGAGCTCACCAAGGCTTCAACAGGGCTAAGCAATACTGGTTTGGGTTCTGGATTCAACTTGCCTGATAAGGAGTTATCCAAGGCAGACAGACTCAGACGCACAGCAGAGGTAAGTATTTCTTATTGTGTGTGCTTTAATTTAAAGAAAAAGGATTAAATAGTCTGAAATGCTGAGTGTCAGATTTTTATTTTATTACATGAATATAGAAAACAGTGTGATTGATAAAGGGGATCATTTAGGAGATCACAATTAATCAGTTTGTGTTTAGTCCTTCAATAACTTTCACATGTGAAAGAGCTAAATTTGGAAGAGGCAAATCAGTAGTCTTGTTACACAATGTGTGACTTTGCTGAAAATACCTAACGTGGTGTTTTCTTTTTCCTTTTAGGTGGCAGAATTTTTAGGCTCATCTCGGCTTCAGAGTTATGGCAAAGGAGAAGATGACACTATGGAGGAACCTTATGAGCTGAAGCTGCTGAAGCAGCAGATCAAGCAAGAGTTCAGACGAGGAACTGAGGGACTCGAACACTTAACTGGCCTGGGCTTACCTCAATATCTCCCCAGTGAAAGCAATTTTCGCCACTTTCCTAAAGGAGAGAAATATAGTATTGGTCGGCTCACCCTTGAAAAACAGGCTGCAAAACAACTCCCAGCAGCTATGCTTTACCAAAAACAGATGAAGAACAAAAAGGCCCTTATAGACCCTAAGGCCATCACTAAATTTTCCCCAATTCAGGAGAGTAGGGACCTTGAACCTGAATATGGTAATTACATGGGATCCGGAGCATCTTCTGTGTCCAGTCTAGCTGCCAGAGCTAGGCTACTTCAGGATGAGATTACTTTTGGACTAAGAAAAAACTTGTCTGAGCAGCAAAAATATTTAGGCTCCTCCTTGGGGGCCAACCTGTCTGGTTCTCTTAATCTTGGGCAGTCTCTTGGACTTGGATCCACTATCAGAGCCACTGTCCATGATGATGGCACCTATCCAAGTGGTACCCGTTCTCGCCCCTCCTCCCGACCTTCTTCTGTCTATGGTTTGGATCTATCTATCAAACGGGACTTGTCCAGTTCATCACTAAGACTTAAATCAGAGGGAGAGGTCCTGGATGCAGCATTTGCCCCTGGGGTGGCCAGAGCAAAACCCACTAGTTTACCTATAAGCCAAAGCCGTGGACGTATCCCCATTGTTGCTCAAAACTCAGAGGAGGAAAGTCCTTTGAGTCCAGTGGGGCAGCCGATGGGTATGGCCAGAGCTTCAGCTGGTCCTCTCCCTCCGATTTCCGCTGACTCCAGGGACCAATTTGGGTCGAGCCATTCCCTCCCAGAGGTACAGCAACATATGAGAGAGGAATCTCGGACACGTGGCTACGATCGAGACATCGCATTCATCATGGATGACTTGCAAGGTGCCATGTCTGACAGTGAAGGTAAATGGAGCCTGAGACTGCTTCAACAATTCGACTGTATCGACCTGCTTGTCATGCATGCTAATGCTGAGTGGTCTTATTGACTTTGTGGATTAATTGTTTCTTTCTCAGTTATCAGTTCTCCAGATAATTATTGTTGTTGTTTGTTACAAGACTTCCCTCTGTCACGATAAATGTAAAGTTAACATGTTTGCATGCTTTTTCCTTTCTTTCAATTATCTTTCTCACCGATACATAACACTCTATGCCTGAGTTTATGTATGTCACTTCTATCCATCTCTTTTTGTGTGATTTCATAACCTTGCTGGGGCTTTTTATTTGTACGTTTGTTTTGCTTTTATTTCTTCACCAATGAATGTTCATCCTTACTCTTCGAACCCAACAGTTCTTCAAAGGTCAGAATAGGCTAGATTACAAACAGATTTGCTAAGTAGACGAATTGTCCACAATACAGCTGCCTTATTTTGGGGAGAGCTTAAATGTCATAAAAAAATCAGAGCAATGTTTTACAACCTACACTGGGCACTTTTTTTTGAGAAATTGCACAAATAAAGTTATATATAAGATATAATTTTGTGTTATTAAACATACTTAAATTATATATTCTATAATGCTGATAAACAAAAATATATTAAGCTACAACAATGTAGTATTAGTGTTCTCATATGTGGTGTCCTTCATAATCATCAATCATGGAAAGCGCTACATTACATATACATAAATAAAATACATGCTTGGTTAATGGCACTGACTGTTTGAGATTCTGTGTACACAATCTGGAAGCTGCCTAAGCTACAGAACACAGACCGGTACATGAAGGTATGACAGGATGTATCTAGAGACATCCCTTTCACACAAACACACACGCACACAATCTGCAGGGCAAAATAGTGTCTGAGAGAAGTAGGTCATTGCCTCACAAATACATTTATTTGTTTTTAAAGCCACCCATTTAGCTGTTTTGGAGAACATTTAACAGCAGCAAGTTTAAAGGAATATTGCTGAATCATGGCGATGTACCTGTGTGTTCTGCAGTTTCTGCAGGCCTTTTTTGTTCCATTCTGTCTAACTAGATTGCTAAGCCAATGGCATACCAATTTATAAATTCTCATATTTGCTGGCTGATTTATATAGATCAATATAGCTGTAATGCAGTAGCGTACTGTAAAGCGGCAACCATGCTGTTATGTATACTTTAAAAAAATACATTTGGCATAAAACTGTGTTAATTTGTGTTAACTGTGTTAAACTTTGTTTCTGTAATCTTTCATTTTCTACTTCAGTCTTATTTTCATCCTTGCATGTACATCTGTTTTCCATTTCCATCTTAATAAAATTTATGTTTTCTGCTAGTCAGTTGTTGTTGTGGATGTCTCATTGCAGTGTGAGATGTCTATGTCCCCTGGTGATTGACAGCAGATATTAACATGCACTATCTCCATTTCCATCAGGGTGGTAGTGTTACATTAGCTTAGGTAAATCCAGTGCCTTTATAATTATTTCTCTTTAATTTGGTAAGTATTTTATATATGAAGTAGCAACATTAAGTACAGTATGAAAGGTCAGATTTGTTATTTTTTCAAAACAGGATCTGATGTCATTTACTGTAAATTAATTGTCAGATAAGCATCATAATCCAAAACAAGAACAGTATGTTCAGCAACTTTGTTTCACGGCAAATTTTGAGGAATTGGTGTAAAAACATTCTTGCTGAGAACGAAAAATTTGTCCTAACCTTACATAAAAGTGTTCATCTGCCTTAATTGCAGCACAAAGTGAGTCCATGTTGGCTTTGAACAGAGATGATGCCAGAATCTTTCATGAAAGTATCAGACACGGTAGAGTATCTTACAGCATAGTTAAACTTCCTGCCTCTCATTATATTGTGGCTCAATCTTCATATGGCTTTCCCCTCTAAAAACATCTTATATGTTTTGTTTGGGTATATTTTTTTTTTCAAAGTGCTTCTGCTTAAACTTTGTGGACTGTCTGTCAGGCTAGTAAATGCAGTAAAGCATGCATTTCTTACTATTGCTTTCAGTGCATGTGCTGAATTTTAGCCTACTCGCTGTAAAAAGCTTAGTAGTTTTAGTAATCTACTTCCTGTAGCTTGTGAGAAAAATGAACATGTGTTGAACACATTTCTTAAAAAAACATATAACTTTGTACCACAGCTGGAGGCCCAAACTGGAATATAGAAGGTGAGACGGCGTCACAATTCTCATGTAGTTACTTAGAGACTGTATGCCGCCATGCCGCATATCATGGTTCTGAATGGTTCACTTCTCTGGCTGAGTTTGTAAACATACCAGGCTCATTCTGGAATGACTCACCTCACAGCTGTTTACAATACATATCATTTAGTGAGTCTCTAGTAGATGACATGTCAGTTCCATGCTGGTATGAACCCCATCTTAATGACACTCAAGATCTTTTATGTGTCATGTATCGCAGAGACTTCAGTTATGCATTATTCGGGAATGTTTGCACTGTGGTTTTGTAACCATATCAGACCCATTTCCAGTATTCATGTCCATGCACTAAAGAAAAATCATGTGTATTGTGCATAAGTGTTATCAAAAACATATGCAGAGTGCTTTTCACTGCACAAATACAAAAGCATATTAATATATATATATTTTTTTATAGAATCTTGAAAGCCAGTGTTGCCACTGATTTCACATATATTGGAAAAAAAAAACATCTTATGCTGATAAGACCTAATGTTTTCAAGACATTTACAAGATATCTAGCAGACTATTTTCTTTCAGATTTAGATGCATTATAGATAGAAATTTCTCATACCTGAGAAAATGCTATCCCTGTTGGGAATCTATTACATTGCATACCAAAGCAACATTTCTAAAATACTTCCCATTGACCAAGGTTATTATAGTTTTCATTATTTTTATTCTTTTTGCCCTTACAGATATTTTTTTTGTGCTTTACAATAGTGATGATAAAATATAGCACAAAACATATTCCAGTTATTACATGCAGAGGAAAGGGTGTTAGTGATGATTGTTTTGTTTGTTTGTTTGTTTTGTTGTTTTTGTTTTGTTTTTTGGGGGGGGGTTACACTACAAGGTGCATCAAAAGCATATCAAACTTTGTCAAACTTGAAATTGATTCATACTTCATTTAGTGTTTGCAGTAGTCATCTGATCTCACAGTTATGGATAGGGTGGAGCAGAGTTTCTATTTCTTTGCTTTCACCTATCCGCTCAGGACAGATCAGAGATCTTCCTGAATTTTAGAAAATCGGGGTGGATGTGTGACAAACTTTCTGATGCAGTCTTTAAAAGATAAAAAAAAAAAAAAAGGTTTTCAAAGCTTGAGTGCTAGATTGCTGTCAGCCCAAGTAGTCATTTCCATGCTTTTAATGCCTTCCTCTCTTTGTCTAGCCTACCACCTGAGAAGAGAGGACACAGATTGGTTTGATAAGCCAAGAGAGGGGCATCCTCAGAGTGGGAGCATGTCAGACAGGAGACAGGTGCGATCCAGCTTCACCCTTTTTTTCAGTCCATGTTTAATTTCAATTCTAATATTGCAACCTACTTGAAATAATGGCCTAAATCATGTCTTAGCAAAAGTTTGATTTTATTTTCTTTTATTTATTTTATTTCAATGTTTGGTTCAGTTTTTTTGTCTTTTCTGAAAAAAATGACTTTTGAGAGGGTGACATTTAGAGGCCTGAAATGTTTTCTGTAATCAAACATGTTTTTCCTTTCATGCTGTGATTCTCAGATGAAACTCATCCCTTATGCCTTCCCTCACACTCGTGTCAAGCTTAAGAGAGACATGCAGGACCCCAGTGTGTCAGGTACACAGCTAGCACAAAATTGCAAACATGCAGTATCAGACAACGATAAAGCTTGCAAAGCTTTTTTATTTATTTTTTTTTAATTTGTATTTGTGTCCCCATTTTTACCGCAGGGAATGGACTCGGCATCCGTGTTGTAGGGGGTAAGGACATTCCAGGGAGTCGTGGAGAAATCGGAGCCTACATTGCCAAGGTCATCCCTGGTGGTGTGGCAGAACAAACAGGAAAGGTTGTGGAGGGTAAGCGTGGAATGAAGAAGAGCCTCAAGCCCCAAGAGGGTCGCGATGATGATGCCTTTAAACTGTTAATGATTTTAGAGCATTTTATGCCTCCGGTAGAAAATTCATGCCTAAATTGCTCCAGATGGAGATGTGACAGACTGCTGTAGCCTTCTGTGTTGGTGTGTCATGTTGCTTTCCTCAACACATCACGCACAAACACACCCTCCACATCAGTGGGCTGTGTTAGTCATTAGACTATATTTAGCATCCCTGTAAACATACAGATACACAAAGGCAAGCGCAGACAAATGGACACACAATGAATTAACATGCAAAAAAAAAATAACCCTGCTCAATTTGTTCTTTTAGTTGGTGGAATTTCAAGTGATTGATGCTCTGATGATAGAGCCCAAGTACTGATTGCAGTTCCACCAGTTTGTACATTTTTATGATACAATTGGTTCTAGCTTCTCTCTTTAGAAATAGATTAATACATTTGATTCTGATACAGTTGGCTCGCTCTTTGTGTTCTAATAAAAGGAAAGAAAAAAGGCAAGGCTGTAGATTTGCTGGTTTAGTTTCAAGCGTGTGCTGTATGCTACACAAATGTGATGTTTATGATCCACAGAAAAGGACAATGGCAGCAGAACATGCCTTCGGGTGCAGTGTGAAATAAAGTGGGGGAGGATACCGATTATACTGAGAGAACTGAGGGAATCTAAAAAAAATAAAATTACAATAATACTGGCTTGTGCATAAGGCTGCGCATTTATTAATTTGA
Source organism: Bujurquina vittata (assembly GCA_015106715.1). Classification (NCBI taxonomy): domain Eukaryota; kingdom Metazoa; phylum Chordata; class Actinopteri; order Cichliformes; family Cichlidae; genus Bujurquina; species Bujurquina vittata. The sequence goes on from VUQK01032941.1 coordinate 9,843, forward strand.
GCCTTTACTGTCACAGCGGCTGGTGATTTGCTTCGCAAGCAGAAGTCTAATCTGAAGACCAGGTTTCAGTTGTGTAAGTGAGGCCTCGCGTAGCTCTGGCCTTGGGTTGAAAATTGAGTTTGCTGTGATTCTTTTTGTATATTACATCAATAATATACACATTTCAATATCACTATTTCAAAATTCTTGTGCTGTTGCTGTGATTCCACTATACATGCTATACTATCATCTGCAAAACTCATTTCTTTCTGTTGTGCTGGGTGTGTAATTCTATAATGTAACAAAGCCAATGCACAAACCAAACAGAGAATAAAGTATCAAGGCGGCGTTAATTCAGGTGACGTGCTTTTGCTATTACTATTGTTCTGCAGCATGAAATCTGCCCTCTTGGTTCTGAAATCCATTTCATATGTAGAGATGAGGTATAGTCGCTGAATCTGCGTGCTTGCCTTAATTGTATCACAGGAATGCAGGTGTTGGAGTGGAATGGAGTCCCTCTAACGGGAAAGACTTATGAGGAAGTGCAGTCTATCATGGGCCAGCCATGTGCAGAGGCGGAGCTCTGTGTGAGACTGTGAGTAACATCTGTCATCATTTATCCCTCTATCCCACTGAAACTCCTACATGTTTAGTCACAAAATGGTGACTCTGCAGCCATGAACACCTTCCCTCATCTTCCCATCCCCTTCTATTCATTCCACACCCCTTCATCTGTCAAGTATCCACTCTTTTACTGATTACTCCTATCATACACTGGTTGTTATTACATTATAAATTACCTGTATGGATCCACACAGTGACCTTAACATGCTGTCTGACCCTGAGCACCCACAAGTCCTGGAGCACCATGTCCAGCTTAAGGCTGGTATGTAAAATAATTTGTTGTTATGTCTGCATACATGCATGCATGCATCTGTGTACCTACTTCACATAAATACAATGTGTGTCACTACATACTTGTCTCTGTAGGTGGACAGCGTTCCCCTGGTGTGGATCCTAAGCAGCTGGCTGCAGAGTTGCAGAAGGTGTCCCAGCAGCAGGCACCTGGTATGACTGGAGCAGTAGTTGGGGGCTTGGGGGTCCTCTCTGCATTGGAGCGCTCTGCCCTCCTCCACTCTGGTCCTGGATCAGCTGCTTCCAGTGGGGTGCCAAGCCCTGGCCAGCCGGCGTCTCCCGCCATAAGCAAGAAGCAGCGCCACAAGGTAGGGGATTTCATTCATTAAAATGCTTTCTGATGGCTTACATCACACACATTCTTCACAACTGAAGAGCTCAGCCAATGTGAGTATAAGAAAAATATTACAAAAGTTATCACGTCCATATTTCATGGAATAAATGTCCTAGTAATTAATCATTAAGAGCCTTTTTTAAACTAAAGCCTGAGGAATTCTGTGTGACCCACAATGCACCTTGGCTACTGCAGTTTGATTTGTGTTGCAATGTACAACATACATCTCACACAGAGAGTAAATATAATAATACGGGAGCAGGAAAACTGTGTGGTACAGTGCAGGACCCTGGGAATGAACATAACTGCTTCAGCTTGAACACTCTCTATGCCTAAAATAAAACATGAAACAGTCGAAATAAAAACGGTGGAAATGAGTCTTAACTAAAAAAGACATTTTGTGAAATTTAGTTACTTTAGTGAAGTGAAGTGAAGGCCGCGGCCAACTCGAGCTGCACTGACAAATGTAACATGTCTTATTCTCCTATACCAAAACACTGATTTTCCCATCTCTCCCTCTGTGCAGGGCAGCTGGCTGGTTCAGCCATCCTAGCATCCACATGTAGGGTCAGCGGGGCTAATTACCTATCAAACCCCGATTTCAGAGTCTGGTGCTGTAATAAAGCAATCATTTTGAATTTGAGATGTCTGACTAAACTAATTAACGTTCTCACACTACACTGGACTGGAGTGAAACACATCACTCATATAGTCAGTTTCTCCCAAGGTGCATAGATTCAATGAAAAAATGTAGCACCTCTATTCTATAAGCGCAACCCTTTCTCGAGTACCGTTATTATATACTGCGACTTAATCCCAAGGTAATGGCTCATGTCTGCTATGAACTTTTTCATTGTGGGCCAGACAGGTTTATCAGTATTGCCTGTGTTTGACAAATCATTAACCAATCAATTTGAAACTGCTGCACCCCCTGACCACTATTTCTTCTTCTTTTTTCTTCTTCTTTTTTTCTCTCTTTTTTTAGACAACCGAGTTGATGAAGATGCCTCATCCCATCACGGGAGAAATTCAGGTTAAAAACACAGACACACACACACATACAAAGAAACATTAAGAAAGTGTCACTTTTTAACCGCAATAAAGTAATGATGGCGTATTCTCTCACAGAGCCTCCTCTACACTCTGTTTCAAACAGCTACAGATCAACTATGACAGAAATCTAGGAAACCTCATCGTCCACGTCCTGCAGGCTAGAAACCTGGCCCCGAGGGACAACGATGGCTACTCGGACCCTTTTGTGAAGGTCTACCTTTTACCTGGGAGAGGGTGAGCTTTTTGAGCGTTTACAAGTGCGTCTGCGTCTGTCTTTCTACTTTTGTGTCTGTATTGTTTTCTCTCCCCTTGTTTTTTTTCTGACTCTGTACTGACTGTATGCCATTGACTAACTTCTTCTGTTTGCGTGAGAGAATGGTACAGGACATGATGATATGAGGCAGTCAGTTCTACAGCAATTTGATTCAATTTGATTTAGTCTCTACTGTATGAATAAACTGAGTTGTGTTAGAATTTACAAAAAGCTGTCAGAGGAGATCCTTGGCCATAGTGCTGCATTATAATGTGCCAGATCAGCTGGCATTAGAGAGTCAGCATGGTCAACTTCATTTTCTTACTCTTTCTACTTTTGACTAAAGTGAGTGTTTTGGTTTTGTCCTCATTTGAGACTCCTTCTTATCGGTGTCTGCCCCGCTGTCTTCCTAAGAGCTTGTGAATAGCAAGAGAGAGGATCGATAAAGCCATTATCTCCTCTGTAACAATATCTGCTCTTAGATAATGTCTCCATCAGGCCTGTTTATGCGATTATACACACTCTCGAGCTACATGCTGTGTAGGTTAAAAATGTAGTCTCGTTGAGAGCACCTTTCTAGTGCTGTTTTATTGGAAGAATACTTTAAAATGCATCTGTTTGACATTAGCGGAAGAGTTCACAGCCGCAGTGTCTCAACAAAAGGTCAGAATAGTGAATTTATTTTTTATTCATCTATGAGCCTGTAATCACTGTGAGGCTTTTTGGGCTTGCGTCACAGCTACTGTGTAGGCACAAAAACAGTGATATACCCTCAAGAGAATATTGATTGCCTCAGGTCTCTGTCCTTTACTGCCTTTTCTTTGAGCTCTTTGAGCTTCTCTGACTGTTATTTTGTGTTTTTGCTTTTCTTGTTTGTTATATATGCCCTCCTCTTCCTCTTCTGGACTCCCTCAGCCAAGTCATGGTTGTCCAGAATGCAAGGTAGTGTGGTGCTGATCTTTGTTTTTAGTTGATGTTATGGTTTTCTTTGTGTAAATTACCCATTCAAAGTGGTTTTCCATCCTTTTGTTGTGGCCTTTGTTGTTCGTCCAATTATCTGCTCTATTTCACAGTGTTTAAGAGCACTCCTGTCATTGCATTTTCTCTCCATGCCTCTCACTCTTAACTCTACTCAGCTTCTATCTCTGTACTTATTTTTTTTAAAATGTTTTAAAGCATCTTAGTCAGAACAGAGAATTTTTTTAAAAAAACAATTTGTTTCTGATCTTTCTGGTGTCTCCAAAAAAGGATATTGACCATTTTCCAAGCATCTATTCAGTCCATTTACTGAGCATTGCAGTTTTGTGAATGTTGCCATGGGATCAAGCAGCAAAGAGATTTTTAATCATACATTATTAACAACCAATCATTCTGAATGTCGTGAATTATCAGTGCTGATAACAAGAGAAGGACCAAGTATGCCCAAAAGACCATGAACCCAGAGTGGAATCAGACTGTCATCTACAAGAACATTCACCTGGAGCAGGTACTGTGCAGACCCTCTCTTTCTGTCTCCCACTAAAAGACACATGCATACAGACATCTTCACACAATCACTCTTGTGTAGTTACTGTATTTGCTGTGAGCCACTTTGGGCAATGTGGAAGTCTCAGCCTCTTAAACGACACTTAGAATTCTGCCCTCGTGCTTTCTCCCTGTTTTCAGTATCCCTATGCAACCTCTTATCAGCACTCCCAAGCCTCAAGTTAACAACCGGCATTCTTGCACTTACGCAGTGTCAACACAGACTCCTTAACTGCATGCCATTTTAGGAAAAAGAGTAATAGAAGAGTGTTAGGTAATCATGCGCATGTGGGCCCATCTGTGACTGCTAGTGGTGTACATGGGCGCATTTGTTTGTTTAGGCATCTGTGTATGCTTGTGTTGTTTGTGGCAGACACCACCACCATCTTACTGCAACCTTAAAAAAAAACTGCAGTGTACTGTATACTTATATAAGTGTATACGTTTTATCTCCTCTTACATGCTTCAGGATGTTTCCAAACATATACGTGTGTTTGCACACATGCATTTACACGCTTGCCGATTAAATGACCCAACTCATTCGCATTCACTGCTGCACTCACTTAGGCACAACTAATTCAGTGTACATAAGCTCGTTTCTCTTGTCCTTCATCCACCCACATTCACACAGACAAACAAGTTCACACCTCACACATTTTGTTCCCTCACACATTCGTGCACACAAAGAACGGCTCGTCATAATCTGTGACCCTTTCTTTCCATCTTCCCTCTTTCTTTCAAGTTAAAGAAAAAAACTCTGGAGGTGACAGTGTGGGACTATGACAGATCCTCCTCCAATGACTTCCTTGGAGAAGTAAGCGACTTTTGAGTTTGAATCCACTGTCTGAAAATATGAAATTAATTTAAGCTTTACCTCACTGAAAGTGTTTAATTTATGTTTATTTACTTCTTTATTGCTGGACCAGCTTTTCTTAACAAACCCCTTTATCTCCCAGGACATACTAACACCACGTTTAAACTCAGTTTTCGAGCTTCCCATTTATTTTGTATTCTCTCTCTTTTTTGTTCTTCTCATTGACATTCAGGTACTGATTGACTTGTCAAATACCTCCCAGCTGGACAACATCCCTCGCTGGCTGCCTTTGAAAGAGCAGAGTGAAAGCATTGAACACAACAGAGTCCACCATGCTGCCCAAGGTCCATCAGGGTCTGGGTCAGGTCAGGGACATGGCCAAGGCCAGGGCCATATGTCAGGTTCTGGACAGGGACATGGAATGGTTCACAGTCTCGCACCAGGACAGGGAGATGGGAGTCACGATTCACCTAAAAACTCTGTAATCAAGAGCAGAAGCCATGGAATCTTCCCCGATCCAGCTAAAGGTAAAGAACTGCCTTATACATATCTGTTTTACTTATTTTTAATATCCATTATTTCTAAATATAAAATTATAAGTAGTTATTTAAACCACACAGTTACTATTAATATTCTTGGCAGGTATTCATAACCATATCTTGAACACCGTAAATACTTGCCATGTGCTACATGGAACAATCAGGACGACTAGGAAATATTAAATGCACCTAAGAAAGGTTGGTTCATTTAATCTACAGTTTTCTCTTCAGCACTTATAACCTTTCATTTAATCTTTCTCTAGACATGCAAATGATGCCTTTGGAAAAGTCTCACAGTAGCCCAGGCAGCTCCAAGTCTTCCTCAGATGGCCAACTACGCTCCCATGGCCCCTCCCGAAGCCAAAGCAAGAGCAGCGTCACTCAGGCCCACCTTGAGGATGCTGGGATAGCAATTGCTGCTGCTGAAGCTGCTGTGCAACAATCCTGCCTGCAACCAAGTAAATCCTTCCCCTACCCCTGAAAATCCACCTGTGACATGCACCCTTTCCCCATGCATGCAAGCTTTATAGAGATTGTTTGATGAAGACCTAAATTGCTCTGCATTCATCTCCTCAACGGTTTACCTTTGCCTTCTGCTCATCTCATCTGGCTTTTCTGTCAGGACAAAGTGGCAGCAATCCGTCCTATTAATGTAACTGTTAAACAAAATACAAGGCAGATGAAGAATGGAGAAAAAGTTAAAATAATTAAATACACATATAAAAATAAACTTGCTGCAACATTTTTATTTAATGCTGTCTGTAACTCTAACATTAAATATTTATGGCACATTCGGTGTACTAAATTGCTAAATATTGCATCTGACATTTTTCACTTTAATAGTTTTGCTTCCTATATGGGCATCTTAAATAGTTATTAAAACAGGAGAAGAGTTTAACAAATTATAACAAATATAATGAATGGATTACTTTAACTAGCATTATTAGCTAAATTAGAAATCCAGACCCCTCTGTTTCTACATTGAGTGTGCATGTGCCAATCCCATGCATATGGTTTCTAAAGAACCCCGGTGTGGAGATCTCCAACCCCAATATAGAAACCAAGCTAGGATGGCAATCCCTTACATGTTGTATGTCTTACCGTGACTTAAACAGCATCTATTATTTATGTATAATCCTTAATGTGATGTCCTCAAAATGAGCTCTAATGTTCTACTTCTTTTCAAAGGATAGTAAACCTGTTGTTGGGGCTTTTTAAGCATGCATTTGTAGATCCCCCTGGCTATCATTTCCTGGCCAATGAATATTCTGTGGAACTGCAGTATTGCTGTGTATGTGCATGTGTGTGTCATTTGAATTAACCCTTAGAAGAGCACACACAGATGCACACACGGGTATGGCACACAGTCTTCCCGCCCTACCCAATCCTTCCCCATTCCTCCCACCTAAAACAAAGGGGATACAAATGACCCAGTCAAACCTGGAAACAAAGAAACACCAAGAGGTTTCAAAAGTCAACAGGAGGTTCACGCTGCACTCACCGGCCAATGAGTGTAAAGCGGTCAGCTAACCATGAGAGGAGCAGAAATGTCAAGGGAAGGTGAGGCAACATAGGAAAAATGTACTCTATAAATACACAACTAGATCTTATCAATCCTTTTGCAACTTAAAACTAAAACTAAATAAACAATAAAATACAAATATGCCTACCAAAGAAACTAATGTGTAAATATTGATATTTCTGTTTTAATTATTTTTTGTATGTAGATCTACAGTATGAATGTCCGGAAATGTACTTTTTATTTTATTTTATTTTATGTATTTGCATTGTGTCGCTTTTCTTGTCAATATGATTCTGTTTTCATTAGAAACAGAATGGCTAATTATTGCATTTCAGTAACAGATTGTGTTTCAAACTCATTATGGTCATAAACTGTCTTTCAAAAATATACAGTGAGTCAAAATGTGTTTCGACCGTAATCTGCACATATTTGTTTGTTTCTTACTGCACAAGTGTAAGAGCAGCCAAACCAAGAACAAATATTTAACTGTACGAACAAATTGCCATGTTATCCTATAGTAAATTAATCTTATTTTGTGAATTAAATTCATTGACCTTCATTTAACTCTAGTGTAGGGATTTACTTTGTATTACAGAGATTTCACACAGTGCTGTTACGTAAATGCAAGGAGATGCTGACATTTATAGTGATGCCCTGTTATGTGATGCTTAGTCAAAGTCGTCAAAGTTATGTGTGATGGCGAGTGCTTCTGTCAATGAGTGTTAGCTGAGTGTGTGATTTGTTTCAGCACACGTCTTAGGCATCCATG
>VUQK01032943.1:9314-33126 GCA_015106715.1 Bujurquina vittata
ATTTTATAGGTCTCTGTAAACACAGAAATATGCTGATCACAAAGGAAATGGAATATATTAATGTGTTGCAAACATTCAGTCATTTTATTCCCATTTCAAACGCATCAAAATGTGACAATGAGTGTCAGGCTCTGTCTGCTGCTGTGACCAGCCACGATGCAATCACATTTATTTTCATATCTAATCTTTAAGGCTGACTGTTCACATTTTTAATTTAAAACTGACTATCCTGCATTTGTGTATTTAGGCAGTGTAATAAGTTGCAACAATGTGTTCTCATAGTGATGACATACAAACACACATGCTGATGATGTATGGTTAGAGTTTTGGTAGTTAATAATGTGCAGCTGTATTCTTTGTAGCCCTTTAGATTTTATATATATATATATATATATATATATATATATATATATATGAGAAATGCTATGATTTCAATCACTAAGAACCATTTTTAAATGAGTTGCTATAGACTTCACCTTAAACATGACACAAACTGTGGTTATTTCTCTAAACCGTGACTTGAGAAAGTAAACAAGGAATTTTCAGTATATACACCAAGGCTTAAAATGTAAACCCACAGTTATCAGCAGTTTTTAGAAATATTTTGCAAATATGGATTAATAAATAAAAATACATGGATACAAAAAACACAATGTTTCACACATAGGCACACAAAAGTAGTGAAATGCACTTAAGGACCCAGAGGTGGTTGTTCATCTTGAACAACACAGCATGTTGCATTGCTACTGCCTGTTCCTCCATCCAAAGAAAGCTACTGAGAAATGTTCTCAACAGTTATTCAAGGATCACACTGGGCGTGGGGTAGGGTCGGGGTTCAAGGTTTAAAAGATGATGGAGAGGAGAATTATTCTTGAATTTGTAGTGTCCAATTTCCCAAAAGAATTAGTTTTGACTGATCTGCTCCTTCACTGTCCTCAACTTCCTCATGTGGTTCCATTTTGGAACCAGTGCAGGTCCACATGTAGTTTGTCCTGATGCAGCTGTCAATAGGAGAAGGTCCACAAAAGAATTCAGGCATCCAGTTTTGTTTGTACGCTGATTCAAATGTGCCATCGCTGGATGGTGTACTCTGACATCCCTTGTCAGAATCAGGAACAGCTGGTTGAGATGGGAAGGGATGGGTGTTGCAGTACAAGTGGGTCGGTGTGGTTAAAGTGCTATCATCACATCCAGAATCTGACCACTCTGAGCTGTCTAAGCTGGCCAAGGATGGTAAGGATGACTCATCCTTAGAGTCTATGAGGTCTGATAGAAGAGGTTTTCTCTCTGGGTATGCTGGCGAGACTGTGTCACCATCGTTGCTCTGTAACTGAAAATTGAACAACGGCAGCACAAGTTTTCCACTGATATCCCGTACTGTGTGTATCAGCAGCTTCCCAGCTGGATTGCTATCACAAGAATCACGATCAGGTGACAGCGGTGCATCATGCAAGGCCAGTTTTGGACTCATTCTACTTGAAAGTGGTGGGTGACTGGTTTCTCTGTGTTCAGTGACAGCCTGCTGAAAGTCTTCGTTCTCTTCAGGTGTCACCTGAACAGCGACTGCACCGTAGTTGTCAGAGGACTGGGTGCTCGTGTCAACACAAGGGATGTCCTGGGGGGAATACTCTCCACTCCTAACTGAAGGCCCATTTGTATTCATCTGGATTTTGGCGTAAAATATTTCATCACTTTGAGAGCAGACCTCGATGGGAGAAATGATGAGATTTTTATCTGGATCTTGCAGGATTTTAGGATTTCCAGAAGGGGTTATCTGTTTCCAAGATAATGAAAAGATATGGATGTCAGTCAAACACATGGTTTGAAATGTGAAAACTATACCACTTTATACAAATATTTTTTAGTTCTCCTAATCTATTTAGAAATCTGTAGTTAACATTGCATTGATGCAACAAGCAAAGAGAGCATGAAGAGGTTACAAAAAACACAAATTATAAAACCACCGTGACTCACTGCACATGCCTCTTTGACCTTACACCCACACCGTTTCAGTATTTGTATTTACTTCATGTTGGTGCCACACACTGACAAACTGAACGTGCACAGCAATGTGCCAAAGAGATAGATTTTCCTGTAAGACAACATTTCCTTGTAACAGTAAGGAAGGAGACTGAACAGACAATGGCCTTACCAGTTCCTGTGTCATGCTCTTTGGTTTCCCACCTTTCACATATTTGCACGTACACACAACTGATACTATGACTAAGGAAACCAGAACAGCCACACTCACGAGAATCCATCGCAGAAAAATCCACGGACTATCTGAAAGATCTGTAAAATGAGATATCCTTGAGCACTTTAAAACAGTAAGCCATAAAACTTTCCACTATGACATGCATGTTTAGGAATGTTCTGAGGGAGTAGCATTGCTACACCTGTCACATAGAGCCCTTGAATACGGACATAATGAAAAAGTCAGGTACAGCTACAAGTCAGGTTAATTGTAACTCATCTAAAACAATATAGGAATGGACTTTCCCAGAAAACTGGAAATTCCTACGGACTTGTGTTTACCGTCAGATATGAAACGACGGAATGCAGAATGGGGCAAGCATTGGTGCAGTGTCTAATCCTTTATCATCAGGTTTGCAGTACTAACAGAGAAATAAGTCAGTGCCCATTGTTTTTACAGGGACTTCATTTTATTTACTTTTTAAATAATATTTTTGTAAATCCACAAAATGAACAATGTATTTATTGTGGCCTTATTTTCTGCGTCATTGCAGCACCAGCATGTGCCTCATCTGTGTGGTGCAGATGCAGAGTTCAAAAAGCACTGATTTATAACAAACCGTCATGATTTATTACCAAACACTGCATTGCTTCCAAGTGGCTGCAGTCACTTGAAGGAATTAGTGCAGACTGATTAAAGTCAAATGTAGAAAATGCATCAGTTTCAAGGATCTTAATTTTTGCATTTTCGCCACAGCAGGTGGGCCCTTGAAAGCTTCATATGGGGTTGTTGAGTAGCGCACAATTTTCTCAAGTGAAATCAGATTTTTGTAAATATTATACGGGTACATCTGCTACTTTAAGTCAAGTTTTGAGAAAAATACACGAGTTATTACGCAATCCTATCAAAACTGACAGCAATTCTTGCTTCAATAATATAAGAAAAAAAAACCCTAATGTCTGAGTGCAGCTGTTATTTACTGTAAGTGTGACATTCGTGTGCTGTGGCCATTATTGTGCTTACCTGAGAGTGTTACACAGAAGGAGGCCATCTCACTGCTTGGGCGACCCCAGTTAGAAGATGGCTTGTAGCTAACGGTACCACAGTAGTTACCCGACTTCTGTAACTCGATGTTGAACTGACCAGTCCAGTTTTGAAAAGGCTGGAGAGAAAGCGGTTCATATGGATGATACATCATTAGGTGAGATAAATAAAACATTTGGGGCTCAATATGAGCAAAGAAAATAAAGTAAACATAACATCAGTCTCATGGTAATTCTTTTTTTTTTAATCAGGACACACATCTTCATGAGTTAGAATATGTCTGTCAGCTTGTTACTATATGTACTATCACATTTCACCCAATGTGGACTGGTTGTCAGAACAATATAACCATATAACCATATAACCATCAAAAGCAGCTTTGTTTAATGTAAACATATTTAAATGATAATGATGGCTGTGGTTCTCTTATGAAAACAAACGTCTGTGATCAGTGCCTTGATAACAGGAAGCGTGTTCTCATTGAGAGAACACTGCCTAATTGTTCTTTTCCTTTGGTGTAACTTTACACCAAAGATGCCAGGAGGGCATAATTCAGTCATGCATTTTACTAGCAGTCCATATTTGGATCAAATATTTACTGCCACTGCAATTAAACAATTATACAAGAAATAAATAACCACTGCTGAATTTTGACAGTCGCTCTTCATCATCCTTTAAAATGGGCTGATTAATATTTTCATTGTAGATTTTTCCTGATTCTGTCCTCTTCCAAATTTGCTTTGGGGTCTAAGCCACTCCCCCCCCCCCACTTTTTTTGTCTTCTTGTTTCAAAATACTTGTGAAAACTCAACCCTACAATGGACAGTTTTATAATGTGCACATGCCGATGCTTAAATGCAACCATACACGCTATGACTATTTTTCCATCTCAAATATCTAATTAGCTCTTGAATGACTCATAGTAACACCATTAGGATTGACCAACGACAACTACAACTCTGAATGATAGTACGCTTGCTAAATAGTTATAAAAAAAATACACCTGGCTGGACTGCAAAGCCCCTAAAAGGAATTTGGCTTTATTAATGGTTTTTTGGAACATTTATATATTTCCAGCTTTTCCCTGAGTTCTGTCTGCATCTGCCTTTAACTCTCTTTGATTTCAAAGAGTTAAACGCAACAGTAATTGCTCTGTGATCTTTTGATAGGTTGGCTCAAAAATACTAAATACCTGTGTGAAAACAAAAACACTTTAGTATCATGGATTACTCATTTCTGCTCTGCCTGATTCTGCCCCGATCAGCTGGTTGTTGTATTTGTAGCGTTCCAAAAATGTGTTACCGACAGAGAAGCTGCAGATGTGCCCTCTGGGAAAGAAAGTATGCAACAGCAACACTCATAACATGGCTGAAGGGTTCTTCTTGCATCTCTTGCTTACACTTTACATTTTTATTTATCAGCTCCTGGTATATCTGCAAATGGCTAATATTAGCTGATATATTGATCAGATGCTACCAATAAGCAAGACCAATATTGCTGATCTTTACGTGCAATGGGTTCCTGTTCTTCCTGCTATGATAACAGTTGTTGAGATCAGAGTCAACAACCGATATTTGAGTTTTTTATTTGTTGGTCCTTGCATTTAAGGATGCATGTGAATACAGACGCAATATGTGTTCCAGATTCTGTGATATAATTTCTTTTATTTTTTATTTTACTTGTAAAGTATTTTAGTACATACTACACAGTTTTGCAGAGCATGTTTTATATTTTAAATGCAGACTCACCCGTTCAGTCCCGTCTGGATAGTGTAAATTTAAGATATAGAGAAATCTAGTTGGCGATGGCGCTTTTCTGTTGTTGATGATGACGTCTGCAATGGAGACTCCTTTTGGTCCCAAGGGCAAGGTGACGTTAACGAACAAAGAAAACTCTGTTGTGGATATAGACAACTTGGGTGCACCCAAAATAGCTATGGAGACAAAGAAAAATGAATTAATGGCTATTGCAACAGAATATGAGGATGCAATGCATGAGTGCGTATGGAGATTCTTACTGTGTTCTGAAGGTTTAAACCTTGTCGTGGAACCATGAATTCTGCCATTAACCAGCACCTTAGCATGGTAATTAACATCTTGAACAAAGGGGGTTTCTGCTGTCAGGTCACAGAATAGGCTGGTAATATTCTGACAGTCCTCTTTTATCTGGAATGGCTGGTTTATTTCATCACTGTAAAGAGAGCAGTACACTTTAATGCAATGTAGACTGCAGTAGCAGAAAATATATTAATAATGATAATCATTAATATCTTAAGCATTCTTAATGATAATCCATGTGCATTCTAAGAAGTTCTGAAAACCACCATTCAAGCACTCAGAATGTTCTGCTGCAAATGTGTGCAGCGAATTAACCAAGCAAAGATCACTCTGACTCCACACAGTGCTCCCTAATCATTTTAGCACGCATAACAGTTTTTGTTGTTTTTTGGGGTTTTTTTTGAGGGAGACAAATTATAATTTTGTATTAATAAGAAACCATTATCCAGCTGGCATGCTAGTCTTTCTCTGCAGCTAATTTGAACCCAGAAATTCCAGGTGACAGTAGCTGGGAGAAAAGTCAATTGGATAGGGGTAGCACTCGACATTTGTCTAAGAAACTACATCATGATTAATTGGAGCACATGACATTTCCACTTTGTAGAGGCCATTTGTAGAGTTAAAAAAAAAGAAAAAATATGCTTGAAAGCACACTATGATTATTGCATCTCGCTTTAGTGAGGAAAGCAGCATCCAACATATCGGCAACTAATTACTTGGAAGAGGCCTCATAGATATCTTTAGTGGTGGTTCTAAGCTGCTGGCATCAAAGTTCAATCCAAGCAACAAAAATGATGAACTTCACTAGCTGCATGCTACTTTTGGGCAGTTTGTGAGCCACTGTGCCTTTTTAATCACATGTGTAGGGAAGGAGAGAAAGGGAAATGGAGGCAGCGAGGGAAAGCAAAAGAGGGGCCTCTTGACTTTTGCAGGAAAATACAATTTCTAGATCCTGGGGGATAATAAGGATGGCAATTTTCTCTACTTTTGTGTGAACAAATTCAGTGAAAGTCCAACAAAGTCCATCTCAGTTTTCCAGACTGCCTGTGGCTCTTAAGAGCAATCTCAAGTCACTGCAAATGTATGAATCTTCAGGAAAGGCAAAACAAGTCTTTAAATCAGCCTAGCACTGTAGATTTAATCAGGATTTGCTCAAACAGTATTTGTTTTTTTCCTCTGCACACAATTACGTATTTACAGTAGCAGCCCGTATGTGGAAAGAGGGCAGAAATGGAACAGGATATTTTTTTCCACTGCAGTGGTGTAGGTTATTAGTTAACAATTAACATCTGTCAACAGTGGATTTCTGTGTCACTGAAGATTAAGTTAGTTGCAAAAATCAGCTCGGTTTGGTTTGCTATGTCATACCTAACACTGCAACATATCACATGTAAACACAACCATAAACCATGTGGCGCCCGGACCTGTGTTCTTAATTTATTTTTTTCCGAGTCTCCTTACAAAATGTCCAAAGACACTATATGATGCAGGCAAATGTTTGCCCTGCAAACAGCTTTCTTTTTTTTCCCTTTTTTTTTAGCTGTGGCCGTACATGGATCTGTATATGGAAACACAAATTATAAGAGTGCAACAATGAAGGGAAAGTACAGCTGTCAAATAATCTTTCATCAGTCATTCCGGTCTTACCTCTTGTACGTGACACTGTAAAGCAATTTTTGCCCGGGAAAATCAGGCTTTGCAGGATCCCAGTGGAGTACATTATAAAAATTCTTGGAGACAAATTGCACTGTGACATTGTCAGTTGAAAGACAAGCTGAAGAGTCTGCGAAGAAGGGAAGAGTATGTCAGTCTCTCTGTGGCAAATTAAAATCCTTTGTTTGATTAAGTCTGGTTTATTTCCATAGCATTTTTTTAAACTGATAAATTCAAAACTAGTGATGTCTGTAACTTTTTGTTAAATCTTGCTTTTATCTAGCTGCAGAATGAACTACAGTCAGTCGAAAACCATTCAAGTCCCAGGATCCCCGGCTAGTGCAGCTGCCTGCATTTTAAACTTCAGTAGCACATAATAACTGATGCAGTGCACACACTGGATCTATGACTGCAGAAAGATTATTTAAGATGGACTTTGTTTCAAACTGGTCACTGAGCTCAAAAAGATCTTGGTTCCTTTTCCCGTCATATATTTGATACGTGGAAATAAAACTCGGTTATCTCTCACGTAGGGACCAACGAAAGGGAAACCAAAACCTTTACAAGCTGTACTTTGGAGCCTGTGTTTCCAAACTAGTTTCATGATGTCAAACCGTACACACAGATTTAGTTAGTTAGATTTAGTTTACTGTAACAATACAGTTGAGTGCAGCATTGTATTTAAACCACATGCAGTTTATTGAAAGACATAAGCTTTTAAATTAAACGTCGCCATTTCAGAATAAACCTTTTTTTTATTAGCAGTGCAATTTTCACTATTAAATGAGCCAGACTCTAAAATGAAATGCTGTTTTCCATCGATCCCTGTCACTTACAATCTCCAAAGTCCTTTGTGAGTTCTCCTTAATTGAGACTCTTTCATTTCAGTTGAGAGGGACTGACCCTGCAATTAACTATAGTGGTTATTTTATTTCCTGGTAGAAAATAATGATCAGTTTAGTGTAAGCCTGCCTGTACTAGACACCTGTAAATAATATAAAAAAAAAGATCCAAATTAGCTCATCTGTACTTACCACAGCAGACAAAGAGAAGCACCACAATGTTCATAAACCACATCTTAATCAATTTTGTGGGTTCCAAAAAATTCCAATCAGCCTTGCTCTGTTGCCTAGTCTCAGAAATCCTCCCAAACAAAATCTGAATCGGTGTGAAAAAAGCTGTTAAATCTTGGAGCTGAATAAGATTTCATTTCCCTGCCACTGCTCTTCAACCATCTCCAGTGCGTTCTGGGAAAGGAGTGGCTTTACTCAGGTGCTCAGGTGTACTGTACTTTGACATGTTATCACTTTGTTCCTGTTTTTCTTCTTACTATATGGACCGCCCATTTTCTGGCTCCAAAATTGCAACTTCCCTTTTTTCCTCCCTCCCTCTCATTCACCTTGAGTCAGTCTTTCTCTCTGTCTCTGTAGACTTGTCTTTCAGGTTTTTGTAGTTTACTGTGAGTTATCAAGATCTGAAATTAGAAAAAACAAAGTGAAAGAACACACACTACGTGTATGTGTGTGTATACCGGGCTTCCAGACCACCGTGTTGTTTACATATAGGCTGAATCAGCCCAGTGTTGACACTAATAACACACATGGTATAAATAGCAAGTGTAAGTTATACCACCAAGAAAATAAATTCAAGTTATTAAGCCAATATTTTGACTCACAGGTTGCAGAAGATTTTGTTTTTTTATTTATTTGTTTATTTTTTTCAGTTGTGGCAAAAAAAAGTTTTTCCAGTGGAGGAAACAAACTTCCATACTTATATCCAAAAACAGAAGAAAGAAAATGAAACTAGGAATTTAGAAATGTCTCAATGCTGAATCTTATGATCAGATATTAGCTGTTTATATGCAATTATCCCGAAAATTAATATAGTATATCTCCAAAGCCTGCAAAATTGGCTGACGTACTGCAGCAAAAGTTTGCTAATGGTTGAAAATCCATTAAATTCTGTGTTTAATAATCAGATAATAACAATTAACTGAACAAACGAGGCATTGTTATTAAGTAAAACACAGGTTATTAGAGTAAATGGTTTGCCATGAAGTTCCTTTTACTGTACTGCTGATACAAAATGGTCACAGATAAAATCCAACAGTTGTCAAAGTAAAAACACCAAAAAGGAAACGGGACAGGTGTCTAATCACATGAATCAATGAATGCAACTTAAGTTCATTGCCACTACTATCATTTTCAAACAGTGCCCCAGTGGACTGCCTGGTTAATGTTTCTCATGGCAGACATTATGATTTGTTTGAACAAGAAATACACAGGTTATTACCAACAAGCATGCTTCAATATCCTTTATAAATACATCTGCAGATACCCCAAAGCTATGGCGTGTGAATGCCTCTTGTCAGAGAAATGCCGCTATTATTAATATAATATTAGACATACACGCGTCAGGTATCAGTCGCTCTCGCAGCCATCAGAAATATCTGTTATCAGTGAATAGACACACTGTGTAAAGGGAAATGCACTCTTACTTCCTTGTGCAGCCATGCATTACATGATATTTGCACTCTATATTTCACATAAATTTAAAAAACGTATTCATGGGGATGCTCAAATTTTCCATGTATTCATCAACGTTGACGTACTTGGTTTCCGACTTTTCTGGCTCAGTTGATGCTTGCTGTTTTAGATGTGAAAGTACAGCTAAATTTGTTTAATCAAGAGCAGGGCAACTCTCTTGGGGAAGCAAAGTGAGCCCATTAAAATATTTTATGCCACTCTGAGCTTTACAGTCACAGGTTTCACTGCAAATTCCTTGCTTATGTTGCAAAGGGCGAATTATAATGAAATTTACAAGAACAACAAGCTGACAAAGACTGGCTTTGAAAGTTGGGAGTCTCAGTCTGAAATAATTGCCAATAGGCACCATTTCAAATGCTCAGTTTTTGGACTTTGAAAAGCAAAACTTATTTCTACTTGGCCTCTAACTCTCAGCCAGTCCCTCCTTTAATACGATTAAATTATGTGGCGGTGGCACAGCTCTTTGATAAATTATGCGTGTAATCTGTTGGTTTGTTAAATTAAAACTTTGAGAAATAAATGTGCTTTTGGTTTTCTCTTCATTTTCTTGCACTGAATTAATGCATTGTATCCTGCGCTTGGGAGAAGGTATATACTGTGTGTATGATGTGCAGTATATGAGAAAGATTTTGAGATACAAAATGGTCTTTTCTGTCCTTATTGCCTGCCGAAAGAGGTGTAAAGTGGTAAAGAGGTGAGGCTGGATGTCTTTTTATATTTTGGATGATTTTTTTTAATCCTGATTTCTATGTTGATTTGATTTTTGCTATACTTCTAATTCTTTACTCTCTGAAGAAAAATGCCAAACGCATTTCAGTCTGACTCACTGTTAAAGTGCCCTGAAGCCATTGTAGTTGAGAAACAGAAAAGTCTGAGTTTTCCCCTCGACAGCAAGGTAATTTAAACTAATTTTACTTAATAATACAAGAGGAATCATTAATTCGGTGTCAGACTGGCAGACTTGAAGTCTTACTTGAACATCTCATAAAGGCGACTTTTACTGATTCTTTGCAGAATAAAATGTAAATCATGAGTTAGACGCTTGCAGTCTAATAGCCTTTCTTATTAATCGAGGTCCCTTCCTAATAACTGTGTACACTGATCTTTGTGTACACAACCTGTCAGTGGGTGCTGTCTATTTTCAGTGGGGTATTGTCAATGACACCTTATTATAGACAGCAGCATCAGTGAATTGATTTGATGCTTTATTTTAATGAGGCTGATATTCGACTGCTCTACAATTTCATTACAACATACCACCTGATTGTAAAATGATAGAGGTGCTATGGCACGGAAAGGTAAAATGCACAATATGCTGGGCTTGATGTGGCTACTCTACTGTCTTGTCAAAGTTAGCAAATGACTGTGCTTTCTGCATCTGGACACTATGCTAAAGAGTAAGTAAAGGAACCCCACACACACACACACACACACACACACACACTGATTTTAAGGTCAAAAGTACTTTTAAAAAGTTGCAGTACCACATCACTAAGTATAATCTATGCTTTCTACACAGTTTGAAAGACTTTAAATATAACAACTTGCTTTATTTTGATTTCATTAAATATTTTATTGTGAAAGAATCTTTCCCTTTCCCTTTGTGGTAAATCAAATCACAATTTGATCAAAAAAGGCTTTGATATTATTGTACACAAACTGAGGTGATCTACTTCTGTAGGTTCTTGCACTGCAAGAACATCAGTGAACCATCCTGTGCACTGTTGCAGAAAATCAGATGCATCTTGCATGTCTTATCTCACCAGGCTGTTTGAGTCAGATCTTTGATCTAGTTCAATAAACACAAGCTGGAAGGAACACATCCTGACTCTGGATCAGATCTCGGGGTGAAGAGAAGCCATGTGATTAATATCTGATGCCACAGAAAGAGTTTCAGAGTCAAAGCTAATCCTTAAAAATATTTAAAAATAATTTCAGAACAGTTTGAATTTCTCTGAAATGACCACTAAGTTTCCTTCATTTGATCATTGCTGATAATCATGATGCATTTTTTGCTTTTCAATGAGGACAAAAAAAATGGATGAAATAAAATCAGTGGACTAAAAAAATTTGCTCTGAGCATCAGAAGCATCCACAGGCCTAAAAAAACAGAGTCTAGTTCCTTGTCTTGTAATTTGAAACTGAGGACCACATACACCTCTTAATATTTGCTGTCTATGGCTCATGCTTCATCATATCTTGGTGAGCCCGTTGTTGAAGTTCTGAAGGCACTGTCTGCTTATACTGTATGTATTATTTTGAATAACCACAGGTTATTGATTCCCTGCCTGTCAAAAAAGACTGCAGACATTACTGCAGCTCGACTGGTGTCTAAGTTACACTCTTTTGTCCTGGAAAAAAAGGGGAAAGCTTGCTCCCTAAAGACTGGACCTTACCACCTTCTCCTTGCTTGCAGCTCTACCCTCTATTTTATAGTAATAATAAAGTATTCATACAGTTTAATGTAATATTTCTGGCCACAACAAATGAAGCATGAAAATGATTTGTCAGATTGCTGCTCATTCACCTCGTTTATTTATTCAAGGAGGTCTCTAGAGTTACACTGTTATATGAGAAACTTGGCCAAAAGTTGCAACTTAAGCTGGGCGTTGCATAATTACACAAAAACACATTGTGCATTCTCCACTAAAATCACACACAGTGCTGTAATACAGAGCCTGAGAGACATGACAGATACAATCTTAAAACATAGTTGGAGTGCAACTTCCCAACTTAAAGGTAAAACTCTGAATTCCTCATATTTTTTCATTTGCCTCTTTTGAAAAACACAAGTGAAACTGATAACAGCTCCCAGGAAACCTCGCACTTGACAGATGAGTTGTGCTTCTTGGATACAAAGCAAATACAATCCCCTCCAAAAGTATTGGAACAGTGAGGCCAGTCACTTTATCTTTGCTGGTCTCCCTTTTGGAGGGGAGTGCACGTGCTTTATGCAGTGTTTAAGGGGAGTCATTGCTGAGATGCAGGTCAAAAACAGACAGATAGACAGATGAGCTGCATAGTTTATAGACAGGTAAATAGAGAATAAGTTTAAAATAAAGTTCTAAAGATAGACAGAAAACAGCTGGCAGATAAATGGATCACTACTCAAAAGATAACACAGGGAATTTAAAGTGAAGTGGTAATCCTTGGGAACCCTAGATGTTGATACTTCCATTAAAACACAACTACACACAGCAACCTTATCCAGAACAAACTGGATAAAAATGCATTCTTTGACTTCTTCATTAATGGCATTTTAAACACATAAAACTTCGGCATTTGTGACTCACTGCAAACATACAACAGAATCCAAACAATTTAATTAACAAAAACAGGGACGAGTGGAGGTTATAATAATCAGGCATGAATGTATGCTCTTGGAACAACTATTAGAACAACTAGTAAGAAATAGATTCCTCTAAACAACATGCTCACTAATGGGCAAATAATGGTTTTGTGAGCTGTGCCCTTTTGTAAATTAATGAGAGGATTTATTTGTTTGTTTAATGTAAAACTCATCAACCATGTGTCTTGAGGCGAAGACCCTTGGCTTGATCAGTAATGTGATTTGTGTGGTGCATGCTTGCCCTATTGCCATGACATTATCCAAACCCATCAATTAACAGGAGATCATTATAATTTTTGCAGGAGGTGGAGGTGTTTGAGCGCAGCGAGTCAAAGGGGAAAGCAGCTGATGGAATAGCATTAATACTTGGATGAGATGGTGAAATGCATATAGGCCAGGGCTGTTTGATATTGCAAGCACACAATTCATTCTGCCCTTCACAGATCCTTATTCCAACACAGGATTGTTGATGTGGACCGGATGTCTTGATGCAGATATTATGTTGCTTGAATAATACATTACAACCACAGATCCCTAATCATCAGCTGTCATATGAACGAAGCAGATTATGCATCCTAATACTGGCCCTGCAATTAAAGAATAATAATAGGTTTAGGTATGGTACCATGGCAGCACGAATACACCCGACTTTTGCCCATTATTCTGGTTTATTTCTTTTACAGGTTTTATAAAAGTTCTTGTTGCTTCTAAGACGCTCTACAATGCAATGTGTGACTCATCATCTATGGGAAGTTATGCAGTAAAACCTGCTGACGTAGCATCATTAAAGACTATTTTTTTACGAGTCACAGAGCAGCGATTAACCAAACAATGTTGATGAACCAGTCTCAGAGATGAGGTCAGAATGTAAGCTTGCTGACTGCTAAAAGTCTTTGACACTGTTGTTGTCAAAATGGACAAGTTGACAGGAACCTGACTGGCTTTTTGTTTTACAGAAAGTATAGGAACAAAAAGGGTAGCTAATGGGAAGTGGAGGATCACTCTTCCTAGCAAAACAATGCACAGTGTGTGACAACAGAAAGAGTTCAGCCCTAGCTAATGCCTTTTGTTCATTTAACCACAAGATGGCATTTGAGCTGGTTGACACGTTCAAAATCCTGTGTTTGAGCAAGTCAGTGGAGACCAAAAATAGAAAAGTCAACAGTGACACTTCATGGGCAGGTGAGGAATACTAGGTGTGAAACAATTTGAGGAGCCAATATTATTGAGCGGAATTGTAGCAGGAGAGGGAAATAGGAGAAGAAGGGGAATAACTTTATCGATCCCAGAGGGAAATTCATATGTCTGACACGGTTCATCTGCTATTTGTATGAGAATTGAAAAGGCTGATGGCTGTGGGTATGAATGATTGCATGTATCTCTCCATTTCCTTTTCCATTCCTCTCTCTCCATACAACGGCGAGAGAGGAATCTTCCAGTACTGATGTTTTTTGTTCCATAAAGATGCTATAAAGTGGGTGATCAGAGTTGTTAAGGATGGCTTCCATGGTGGTAACTGGTTACACTCCAAGTGGTGGTAAGACAGTAGCTCTGTAAGCTTCTTGGACATTGACACAATGTCAAGGGTTTTATTTTCTCAGGTGCAGTCAACAAATTGCATGAATCTAGTCAGGTGGGAAGAGAGAGAAACATGACTGAAGTCTCCTGAAATTGTGAAGAGTAGTCTGTATCAGTTTCATGGAGACCTTCGCATGGAACGTCAGCTGCTGTCTTGGGTGCAACGTACACAAGTATTGTTATGATATGACCAAATTCTTGTGGTACATAATATGGTCGCATACCAACTACCAATAATTCAACATCTTCTCCCTGACAGCAGCACGTGCAGCACCACACCATCTCCGGCCCACAAAGACCCCCAGAACCCTACATCCTCTCTCGCCATCAACACCATCAACTCCATCTGTCTGCACGAGGGCGAAAACAGATCCACACCAGAGACTGAGATGTTTTGATTCAACCATGTTTCAGTAAAACAGAAGACTGCACTTAGTCTTCAACAACATCTCCAGCTCATCAATTTTGCTGGGCAGAGAGTTGACATTTCCCATGATGACTGTTGGCAGAAAGGGCTTATATCTCTATTTTCAAGCCTTCATCTTTGCACCAGCATGGCAACCATGAAAACACCTCTTAATCTCAGCTGGAATAGGGTGGTGTCTTCCATATTTGCTCCAATTCAGTGAAAAAAAAGCTCTTCTCATTAAAATGACACACTGTCCCATTCATATGATTTGGGAAAGCGTGTCCAAACTCACAATATCAGTAATCTAGTAAAGTGCTAGCAAGGTTATTACAGTAACTAATACTACATCTATTTGTTGGACAACTGATTCCACGTTTCCACTGATGAGGTGCCGGTGCTCGCGCCAGTTCCAATGAACAGGCCCGTGTTTCCACTGCGCTTTGCGAGCTGATCCTTTACGTGTGAGTTTGGGCGGCTCTTCATCTGGAAATGGAAGTCAAAGGGCACTCCTTTTTGCAAACTTTATTTCATGTGCTGCAACCATATTTTACTGTCCAAACAAAACTACGGCAGCACCTGTGCGAGGCACAAGGTAAACACAGCCAGTGATTATGAGCAAGACAGCAAGTATGCACTTAGCCTCCTTTTATCTGTGATATGAAGTGATACAAAGCAGCAATTTCAGCCTTAGGACACAACCTAATTCACAGCTGTGAAAATGGCATTGCTTTTCTTGTGTGATACACACTGCTACCAAATAGCAGTAGAAAAAAAACTTTTCCTCAAGATGGCAGAGCTTGTGCCACAAGCTCTTGGTTTCAGACCAGCTAGTTTGTGGTGGAAAAAAACGTTGAATGGTTCAAGCACTTGGCGCTGGCACTGGCACCAGGTCAGTGGGAAAAGGGAGATAAAAGCTAGACTTAAAATAATTTTTTTTAACTAATTAAGAATATTTTAGTACCCAAGTTCTTTGTTAACTTGGTCACATTGCCAGGATAATCAGCACAAAGCAGATTTGGTGTTATGATTATTGAGCCTGTTTGCATTAGAAAGCTTGCTCAAAACTGTTCCGACAGATACAAAAAAGATCAAAAGGATAAAAATAAATAAATAAACTTACACCAAAACTAATAAAATCTCAACTAAAACACAAAAAACTGTACTGAAAAAAAAAACCTGATGCCAAATTCAACTCTAATAACTGTTGCTGGCAGTATTAATTTTGTGCAAAATGAAATTGACTAACACATTAACCGCATTCATTGAAAAGACAAAACACACAATATTTACAGTTAGAAAATGTACAAAATAACTTCAGGGAGTTCTGTCTCCGTGTGTTTAGTGTGTATGCTTGAGTCCATGTTGAGGCAGAGCATGTGTGATGCATGTGTGAAGTGGGACTGCTTTAATAAACTTCAACTCATGCAATGTCTAAGTTTAACAGTGTAAACAACAGTAATAAAACAAATTTAGTATGCATCCAGGCCCATGCGTCAGTATCACACATAACTGACATTAAATTAGTGATGTGATAATCTAACAATGAAAAGTGATCACAACAACACAACTCCACGAATCAAGTCAACATATTTACTTTGATATTGATTCCTGTGCTTAATCCAGAACACTGTTATGCCTTGTTATTCTTGTTACACGTGTCCGTCTCTGAAGTCTTTCCCTGACTAAGCTGCTCCATTGACTGTTGCTTCCATTGGTCTCTTCTTTCTTGAGCCAGGATGGAAAGAGATGCGTTTTGATGCAGTCTTTGCTTTTGTGCCTTGAGTTAACACAGCAGAAGCTGCTCAAGTGATAAAATAAAAATGGTGGACTGCTAAGCAGCTGCCTGTTTGCTCGGAGGGTGTGCAGGACTAGCCAGTAGGGTTATGCAAATGTGTTACATGGTAAAATAGATGAGTTATGGATGAAAGGCCTGGACTACAAATGAGCTGTTTCAAGGAGTTTGTGACCAGAGTTTTTTTTTTTTTTTTCCAGGGAAGCAATAACTGCCTATGGCAAGAACTTTGTAACTTGTCAGACCCTTTGCACATACTTAAAAGCTATATAACACTGCGGAGGGAAGAGTGGTGGTGGTTTAATGTGCAGCTTAACATTGCACATCTTTACGCCATGTCCTTGGTATTAAGTCACATGGAAGCTGCTGGTAAAGTCTTTATTTTGTGTAAGGGATGTATTTACTGATGAGATGTGAACAGCACATTACAACACGATTCTTCTGTTGCATGTTGTGGTCATGGACAGTGGTGTTGGGGAGTCAGTGATCAATAATAGCCTGCCAATCAAGGTGGCACATTTATGTATGAAAACGGTGTAAACATCATTAGACTTCTAATAAATGTAATCTTTCACGTTGGCATATAACCCTGACTTGGATGTGCGTGGGCGCACGCCTGCATGTAAACACAAGCTCATGCTCACATCTTTGAAAAGAGTTGCGAGGGCTCGGTGCAAAGTGGAGGAGAAATGGGTGAGCCATTTTGCACATACAGAAACTGATTAGACTTGGTAGAATTACAGGCCTTGCAGTGGAACTCGGCCTCATGTCAGTAGTGGTTGTTGGGCTCACCTTGCTTGTAATCCATGTCATAAAAGAAAACGACTTCACTGCTTGGGATTTCATGTAAGCTGGTTTTCTCTCAAGAAGTTGTGCTATTCTCCTGGAAGGCTGGTGCCTTTCAGACACCCAACATGCTTTTCCATTTGCTTTAGTATCCTTTAAACCATGTAGTCTTAGGTTAGCACCTATTCATTAGTTCTGTTTTTATCTTTTTTTTGATCTATGATTAGACTCAGTGAAAATTGTTGCTGTGTGGATCTCCCTGCTCTGTCCTAAATGAGCCTAAAGGGGAAAGAAGTGAAAAAGAACCAGGCAAATATTATGACTTAATACATTTTACCAATTGAGCTGATATCCATCCAGCTGTAATCTTTCAATCTTTTATCTTCATTCTGGACATCATAAATAAACTTCCCAGCGTGTGTCTATCTCTCGCCAGCATCTTCAGTGCTGATGGGTTTATTTGGAAGGTTTTTCCTGACTGACATACAAGAACACACCTCTGACAACCACAACAAATCAGTGTGTGTATTTCTGTGTCTGCTTGGCAATTAAAACAGATTGGACCTTAACTTGAGATAAACCACTTAGAAATTCAGTGGGTGCTACTGTATACTTAACATAATTCTCTGCATGTGACGTGCTAATTTACTCTATACGTAATAATGCTGTCTGTCCCCTTCTGAAGAGGGAGAAAATAGGTCTGGGTCACTCAGCCAAAGCCTGTTTTCTCATTTTAAATTGCTTCAGCTCAGCTAAATGTAAATGTGCTGCAGATCTATGCCTCAGTGCATGTAGGAGCAAACATTAATCCATTAAGTAAATCAATGATTATTAGAGTAAAGACAGCCGATATGCAGCAAACCTAGCTGTGGAGGTTTTCAGTGGCGGCCTTGTCATTTTAACTCAACATTAGTGAGAGTTGTGAATGTGAAGCAGCCACCTTGGAGAGCTGGGGATGATTCAGGCTAGTGGCAGAGTTTACCTCCGGCCCCATGTGTCATCCTGGGTTGACAACAACCATCCATCTTTCTTCCCAGGAAAGCAAGTATATTGGACGCGGATAAAAGACAAATACGCCTCACAACAGAATAATGCGTAAATGAATGCAAGCTCTTGCTGGTCTTCTCTCAGGATACACAAATCAAAATGTGACAATTCTAAGACACAAGCCACCTCCTAGCCTGTAGCCAGTGCAATATTTCACTGATCTTCACTTCACCTTGGCTATTGAATTATTAGGCAGTCATAAAAGCATCCTCTTAAAGGAATAAGGTGCCCTCCAAGTCACAAGTGCATTTGTCCTTATTATTGCATTTTCAGTGTTTTTCCTTTCTTAAAAGTTGGTTGTCTGTTGTCATACTTTTGGCCATTTGTCTGGATTTACACTATAAAGAGGCCAATTCCTCAAAACATCTGGCAAGGCTATAAATAATGATATCACTGTCTTTTTATAAACCCCTACCCCAAAGCACAAGTCTTTTATTCAGTTCTTTTGGGTAGCGAGTGGAGGAAACTGGGAAATAATGCAGCCCTTTATCTAGTAAAGATGATGTATTGTTACAGAGCAGAACATTTCTGAGATTCAGTATATCTTACAACATTAATTTACCTTTGATGTACAAAGAAAAAGCTCAGTTAATAATGGTAAATTATTTAACTTTATATACACTCACCAGACATTTTATTAGGTACACTTTTACTGCACACAGTTACTGCAGATTTGTCAACTGCACATCCGTGATGCAAATCTCCCATACCACCACATCCTCACGGTGCTCTGTTGGATTGAGATCTGGTTACTGTGGAGGCCATTTAAATGGGACTGAATTCATTATTGTGTTCAAAAAACCCATTTGAGATGATTTGAGCTCTGTGACATGAGTGTTATCCTGGTGGAAGCAACCACGAGAAGATGGGTTCACTATAGTCATAAAAGCATGGACAAGGTCAGCAACAATACTCAAGTAGGCTGTGGCATTTAAACAATGCTCAGTTACCAAGAAAATAGCCCCCACACTATTGCACCAATACCACCATCCTAAATGGTTGATGCAAGGCATGATGTATCCATGCTTTCGTGCTCTTTACACCAAATTCTGACCCCACCATCTGAATTTTGCAGCAAAAGTTGAGATTCATCAGACCAGGAAGAAATATTCTGATGACTAGATTTGTAAGACACACATCAAGTCTTTGTAAATACTTAATGCCATCATCAAGAAATACTGGGATCAAACTAGACCATCTTTCAGTGGGCTCTCTCCAGCCGCAATGGCATTTAGCTCTAGTATAACATTCATCTTCACACTCAGCATCATTTTGATGCCGCCAACATCACAGTTGTCATCCTATCATCTTGTATTTATTTCATAATTCAGGCAGAAGACTGAAACAAACGTACAATTTATAAATATAAAAGGTGTTGTGGTGCATTTGAGTGAACCAGAGACGCAAAGTCACACAGAACACAATCTGAAAAAGATTCAGGGACTTTCTGAAAAAGAAAGTCCTTCCCCCCCTTTCCAAAAATCCCACCATTTAAAAAAAAAAAAAACACCAGACACTAAAAATTCAATTAAGCAAGCAAACAAACAAACAAAAAATCCCTCCAACAACACCATATTTGCATCAAACATATTAGTGATATCTCTGACAAGTACAGTAACAGCGCCAACCACGGCCTGGAGGAAATCTGACTGTCAGAGGACTTTTTACATTTTCCATCTTCAAGCTGGCTTTACCACTGTGACCAAAACAAATTGTACAACAGTAAGGTTGAGTCATCCTTCTCCCCACAATGTCAGTTTTACAGTTGTGGGTTGTTTTGTTTGAGTTGGCTAAACAACTTGAATCAATTGGGTCTTCACATCACAACACAGACTTGGCAAGCTGTGGTTTGTTTTCTTCCCTCAACAAGAGCCCTCTGAGTCCTCATTTTAACATTTTGTACTTTCGAAGAGAATTTGCATGTCCTTGTTTGCAGAGCAACGTATGTGCAATTAAACTACACTCACTAAGCTGTTCAGATCCAGGATTATTTTGCATGGTAGTGACATTTTGTGCGTGGCTATAATCCCGTGGGTTTTTCCTCACATTTAAAACGCTGATTACCCATTCTGACAGCATGGGCAACGTTAAGCCAAAGCACATAACAGCACCCTTCAAAATCAGTCAACGTTGAAATTAAATTAAACCAAAGATACAGAAGAGAACAAAGGGTTCCAACTGGCTGGTGAGAGAAGATGGTTAAATGAAACTGTTTCATTTCTGAACCAGCAAAACGTGTCTCTTTTAAACTTGGATTACTGAGGAGAGTTTGAGCTGCAAAGAAAAGCTAGGATATTGATGGAGAGGGATTTAAATTAAGGGCTTACATGGACAGACGTGAAAACAAGTAAAGGAGCAGTTGGACTGTAAATGTGAATACAAACAGATGTTCTAGGTTAGAAAATGGCGAAAAACAGCATGCATCTACCCATCCATCCATCCTCACTCACACACATTCAGAAGGAGGTGATTTCTGCTGGACCACTACACAAAGGTCCTCACCAGCTCCCTGTACTCCAACTCCTGTCCACACTTAATACACAACCACTGCAGTGTTATCAGAGAACTTCTGCAGGTGGCGTGTTTCACCGCTGTAATAAATCTGAGGTGTACAAAGGAAACAGGAATGGAGATAGGACCGTTCCCTGTGGTGCTCCAGTACTGCTAAACACCACATCGGACAGGGTCCCCCCCCCCCAACTGTACAAACTGAGGCCTCTCTGACAGATATTCAGCAATTCGAGAGACTGTAGAAGCAGTGACACCCATCCTGAGCAGCTTCTCACTCAGCAGAGGTGGTTGGATGGTATTTAAGGCACTGGAAAAATCAAAAAGAGAAGAAAACAACAAATACAACAGTTTTTTTGAATTTTCCAATTAGGTTGTAAAAGACTAAGTGTCAGAGTTTCAAATAAATTAAAACTCTGACTGGGTCCTTGGTTAATTAATAAGCTGGGATGGAAGATTGGTCCTACTCCTCCTCGACCTGTGCTTCAAGGATTCTGGCAGTTAGTGACTCGGGGGTGTTGATTCATTTAAACTAACATATTCATCCTGCTGTAGCCGGGATTCAGAAAGGCAGAATAAATAATTTACTAACAGGGACTTAAAAGAGAGCGACTCGATGTTTAATAATCCATATTGAACAGTTTTACTCTTTTTTTTGTGAACTTTTATGCCTAAATGTTTTTATTGCTGGTTTTTGGTTTGTTTTTTGGTGGTCTGGGAGCAGGCATCGTCTTTATGGGGATGGGTTTTTGGGGGGATGACAGGAGGCGAGAAGCTGCAGGGAAGCACTGCAACTCTGCTTCCTGGTCTCAACCCTACATGGTCAGTTTTTTTGTTTTTTTTTACATCTTGAAGGGAAGTAAATCAAGTGGTAAAGAAGGACAGGACACCATGAGCCCCCGGACTGAGTAGTTAGCCTTGCAAAGTTTTCAAGCAATGCACATTTCTGCTATGCAGACTTTGGAAGCTCCTTCGAACAATCTGGGCAAAGGGCATCATACCAGCTGTGTGGACGCTGGTAGAGGGCTGCTTCATGCCAAAAGAGAAGGGCTCTTCTGAGATTAGCCAATTCCACACCATCTCTCTGTTGAGTGTGGAAACCAAGATTTTCTTTTAGACCTTGGCAAGGCGTATATTATAACCTACATGATGGAGAATGGCTATATGATTCTGGTGACTTTGATGAGAGTGGGGGTGTACTCATGACATAAATCAACACACTGCCTGGTTTTGTTTCCACTTGTTTCTTTATCCTTGTTTAAGTGTTTGGTTGCTGGGTTTCACTGCCATGGAACGACAGTGGGAGAAACGAAGTGGACCCCAATGCAGGATACGCCAGGCAGAGGTAAAAGTTAAACTCAGCTGTATTAGCGACTGGGACGGGACCAGTGGCAGAAACTCAGAACAAAAACACACAAGACTTGATGTCCAGATACAAGGGCAAAAAACAGGACACACACAGCAGGAGAACAATGATGAGGCAAAGACAACACAGGACTTAAATACACAAGAGGGCTGATGAGGGGAGTGGAAACTGGTGAGGAGCACAGCTGAACATAATTACACTGACGAGACAGAGGGGATGCAAAACTGAACACAACACATGGGGACCAGATGACTATCAAAATAAAACAGGAAGTCAGACGAGGGAACAAAGACGCAGACCTGACACAGATCAAAACACAAGGAACTAGAAACAACAAAAGGAACCCAGAGCAGACAAAATAAAGCAAAACAAAACAAAACACACACACGGTCAAAAGGACCCCGGGCCATGACATTCACTACACTTTTCTGCATTTGAAGGGATTTGGATGTTAGGGAAGAGCACATGCATGTCTTCCCAAATGTGTGCACAAAATAGAAAGGACTTTGACTAGCCCAAAATCTTTTTTTCTTTTCAGCCATTAAAAGGTGTAATTGGTGGTCTGTTTCAGGTCATTGTCCTGATGTATAACCCAAGCACACTTGAGCTTCAGGGCACAAAGTGATGGCAAGAGATTCTCCTTCAAAATTTGCTGGTAGAGGGCAGAATTTATGGTTCCATCCATTACAGCAAGTCATTCAGGATATATCCTTCGAAAAGGCTCAACTTTTGTCCCATAAGTCCAGGTTTGGATAGTTTTTTTCCCTTAATAAATGAAATCTGCTAGAGTATTTGTTACTGCCATCAATGCAACATTTATAGAATAATTATGAACTTCAACTAAACAAGTACAGAAATTAATCATATAACCACAGCCACAGTCATGGTTTCTGCTTCACATGTGATCCAATCAAATGCAAGAATACAAAAGGCTAAACAATGAAGTTAAATTTAGGTTAAATTTCAATAGCACAAAATGCTATCACATTGAAAGATGTAATTTTTAAAAAGCCTAAACATTTCTAGATAGTAGATTCCTACCTATCCAAGTTAGACAAGAGTCTATTTTGCTGACAGACGTTTTCTGCTTTCCTGCGTCACGTAAACTGCAGCACATTTGCAGAATCTCTTTTCATTTACTGAGATCAGCAGAAGACTTTAGAGTTTGAGAGCTAATAAATATGTAAAAATGACTCCATTCTAACTTGTAAGTGATGCAAAAAATGACGGTCAGATTAGGGTTGATCTTTGTACACAGGAGCAGACACACACACTGGTGTGCATCTGCTCCTCTCTATAAGCCTCCACTCTAAGTAATTTCTCAGTGTAATAGATGCTCTTCAGTCTATGGTTCTTTGTGCCAGAAGTGGTAAAATCTATTATATCTTTTATATATATATATATATATATATATATATATATATATATATATATATATATAATATATATTATAAAATATATATTTATATTTTTTATTTATATT
>VUQK01032943.1:33146-46581 GCA_015106715.1 Bujurquina vittata
ATTTACATTGTTTATTGCAACTTTCATGCAAATGAAATCCTTCATTTAGAAAAAAAATCATTCTAAAAGGGGCAAAAAATCATGTGTGAATTACTGCATTTTAATCAGCAACAACATGTACGGTGTGCAGTCAAGTGTAAAACCTTTGTTAAAAGGCAGGAAAACAACCTGGACAGGCTGTGACATCCTGCTGTAGTTGTAGCCCGGGGCGAATGTGAGCCATAGCATGCAAACCCACGGCGAGGAGCTGCGGTGTGTTTTGAATCCATGACCATCTTGCTGTGAGGAGACGACATTATTGTTTTAACTATAGCTGTGAACAATATGACACTTATTAAATCATGTAAACAAAGAAAAAACAAACTGCTCATTAATTACACCATTTTTTTTAAGATTGTTGCGGTTATTAATCATTAAGACTCTTGATCTCTTGAGTCCTTAGGAACTCCTCAGATATTGATGCCTCAGCCATAAAGATGCAGTAAATGTCAAAGTCTGTATCGTTGTATAATAAGTTCCTGGTGTTTTCTCTTTGTTATTGTCAGCATGACTAATGTGTTTTTGTACCCAGGGCTGTAGTAAAAATTGTGCGGTGAGATGAATGACTTCACAGTTCTTCGTTTGCTCAACATGGTTACAATAAAGCGATATCAGGTTTTAGATAGAGTGTGTTAGATTCCACAAGAGTCGCTTAACGACTTACTGTTTTAAATAATTCTTTTATCTAATCTGCTTTCAGGCGCAGATGTTTGTAGAAATTTGTGTTTAAGGAGCAAGTACATCTTCCTTTAGGACTTAAAAATAATTCTCTCCAAAATATTAATAATTGCAGCTCATTATGGAAAAACTGTCACATGATAAGGTCACTCCAGCAATCTTTCTGTGCAAAGTCTGGTCATTTTTTTTTAGCAAATGGCAGATGTCACATTCAGCACTGAATATATTGTGTGAGACTATTCCTATAAAAATGTATAGCTAATATACTGTAACTGTGACCGGCTCGTAAATGACTGGCTTCTGACCAACTGCAGTTCAATTACTTTTACTGCACTTTGACTTTTTTCCCTTTTGTTTTTCCTCTCCACAGATCAATAAAGTCAATTTTATGTTATTGTTGTTTGGCTTGCATTTTGGATTAGATATTTAAAAATAACTTATTCTGACAAAGAGTTCCCAGAACACGGACTCAGTCCTGGAAGTACTGCAAATTAAATTAATGTTTCTGAAATAAATAATTTAATGTTGTTAATCTGTGGAAGGATTTCACTAATTATGACTAAAGCAAGTGACTCAGTCGAAAATACTGATGCAGTCTGTACTTTTCTTTTTAGCATCTTTAGGACCGTCTTTTGCCTCAGTTCAGTTCACAGTGCTGTGTTTGTCACCTCTCTCATACACATATTGATGCACGAACACTCATCAGTCTTCCTTTTTAGTCACCGTTGGCTTCTAGCCTCCCACCTTTTGCTCCCTCTCAGCTCTCTTTGGCCCTCATTTGAAGATCTGATTAATTCATGGGAAAGTAAAGAGACTCAAAATCACTAGTCAGCAAGAAGAGAAAGACATATATCCATGACCTCAAGTAATGATTCGTGGCTTCTTTAGCTTGGCTCAGTCTGTAAAGTGACCCATGTGTCTCACAAAGAAATGCAGGGCTCAGATTGAACTCAAAAGCCGCATTCAGAGTCCTGCCTCCTACAGAATATCTCATTAAGTAAGCAAACTTCATTTTAGTGTGATTTAAAGCTGTAGAACAAGCGCTTTACAAGCAGATGACATCTGAATGAAAACACAAGGTGGTTTTTTTTGTCTTTTGTCTTTAGATAGAAAAGTGTTCCTACACCAGTCACAAAATGTATAACCCTGCTTAGACATAAATGGTATCGGTATAATCCTCAGGTAAATGCTATTTTGGAGTGCCACAGTTTTTAAATCCCTTTGTTAATTAATCTGGGATAATTGTGGTTATGGATTAAATTAAGTTGGAATGAACATATCATGTCTTGTGCATCACATTATTGTAGATTATCATAACTTAGATGACACAAGTGCTAAAACTAAAGTCTCGAGCCACCCATCATTTCTTTATATTTCGTTTCTAAGCAGCCACACTTGTAATTTTTAAAAAATTGGTCTTCGTACAATAGTTCTCCAGACTTTCTGAAGGTCTTTGTCAGTGCGTACAGGGGAAGTCAGAAGGGACAACTGTGAGTGTTTACGGCCATCTGTAAAACACTGTGGAGGCTCTGTCACACAGAAAAGTACAATCAGATTTTGATTCATGTGCAGTACCATCTGGAAAGCATCTGATTGGCAAGCGTTTCATATTCCAGCATGAAAATAATGCCAAACACACTGCCAATGCAGTGAAAGCGTACCTGGATAGAAAAGCACACAATGGAACAGTCATGGGTTGGCCCCTCCAGAGTCTGAACTTCAACAGGACTAAAATGGTGTGGGATCATCCTGATTGAAAATAGCACAAAAGGCAGCCAGGATCCAAAGAATGTCCTTCAAGAAGCCTGGAGAACTATTCCTGAAGACTACTACAAGAAATTACAAGAAAGCTTTCCTAAGAGAGTTCAGGATGTGCTGAAGAATAGAGGTGATCATACAAAATGCTGATTTTCAGTCTTGTCAGAACTCTGTTTTTGGCTTTTATCCAGGTTTTATACTATTGTTTTTGTGTTTTAATAAACAGCTCCACCTGTATTGCATTTCCCCAGCAAAATATAAAGAAATGAGAGGTGGATCAAGACTTTTGCACAGTACCGTCTATGACCTTGTACTCATATAGTTGGTATTAACATTTTTGCAGATGCCTGATATAATAATTAATGATATTTCCTCATTATGATGATAAGAAAGGCCTGGGGTTTATCTGCTGTGCATTTTAGCAGGATAGAAACGTAATTTGTAGTTCATTAGGTTAGTTTCTGCCTTTGCAGTAACTTCCACTGTATCTTCCTCCTCTCTGTGTATGTTTCTCATTCGATTGCCTCTGTTCCCTTCAAATGAAGAATATTTATGGTTTAGAGAAAAAAACATCCATCATCAGTAATTAATAGAGGCCTGCAGATTTATTTTCAGAAAGAATGACTAAATTTATGTCAACACACGTTACGTTTTTGGAGATATAATAGAATATGATTCATTCATACAACTAAAATGACCATTAAGGGGTTTTTTTTCATATCCTCTGTTTTAATCAGTTAATTAGGAGGGAGAGCAGAGGATTGAGAGAGAGCTGAGAAAATAAATGAGACTTACTGATGTCAAAGATTTACAGTATCTCTCTCAATTTGCCCCGCTTCCCTGTTCTGATTAGGAGGCTCTAAATAAGTCCCCATTCCATTAACCTTCTGGATAAAGAAAAGGGCAGAATTTTTCAAAATGTCTTTTGATTAAAGAATTAAGTTTACTTTTTTGCATTGGTTTATTGCCAAGGTTTCCCGTGTCCTCTTTTAGCAATAATTGAATTCATCATGCAAAGGCCCTTTACAAATAATAAGTGAATATTAACTTCTTCAAGCTCTGGGGTCTTTTGACCTTGGCACAAATAGGTCTTAAAAATGTTGCTGTACTGGGGATGTAACACTTTCTCTGTTGTTGAACTTATTATGAGTTCAACAGCGGAGGCTTTCCGGCCTGGGGCTCTCATTATTCATGAGTCTCTTCAAGCCATACAAATATGAAACGACTTTCTAAAGGTTATCTGCCACTTTTCAGGCAGTCATTCCCACCCCTTCTTTGTTCTTCAGTATCCATCAAGCCTTAAAAGTTGGTACAGACATACAGAAGGGTGACCAGTCCATGAAGGAGAAACAAAGTGTTGGGTGACATGCTGCACAAGCTCCAAATCTCTGGAACTTTACTGAAGCGCTCTTCTTCAAAAGCATGTTGCCTCATTTATTATTTTGATGATTATGGTAGAGAGCATTGTTGACATGTAGATGTTTAATTGGTTGAGATCTGGTGACTGTAAAGGCCATAACACATGATTAACATCAAGTTTCATTTTAGGATCACTCTGATATGGTAAGCTGATAAAATATGATTTATCATGACCCCAGTAACCTCAGTCACCAGGGACAAAAGTGTCAGTTCCTGAACTGTTGGAGAGTAGTTGGTGGAAGTTGCTAGTTGTCGCTGGGCAAAATCAGTCACAATGAGGGCGCTGGACCAAAAACTTCACTGCAATTCCTTTGGTTACTAGCAGATTGCTGCCTTAGTTTGCATGGAAAGTATTGACTTACCTGTGAAACCTGAAAAAGTGCAAAGCAAACCAGAAATGGTTGCAGCCTCACTGCTGCAACCATTACCAAAAACAGTAAAAATGTGACGTAAAATAATCAAAGACAAACCATTACAGACATTTTTTTATTCAAACTGACAGAACATGGACTGTCATTAAAGGAAATGTGTTTTCTCTACTCATCTGGACTCTCTCCTGAGACAAATCTGTACACTCCACTGACCAAAATATTCCCAGAACACCTGGAAAGTATGGAAACTGGTCTCCATTATTATTACTATGTAATGGTTAGGAATCTTCATGGCCATGATTTCAGTGTCTCTGCTCCCTGGAAAGAAGGCATAAACTCTGATAAGATGTGACAGGCTGATAGCTACTTGGTGTAGCTGCTTGGGAAAGCAAGATGGGCTCTGTTTGTCTGATGAGAAATGCTCTGGAGGAAGACAGACGGGAATAGGAGATAGTGGTGGCAGAAGGGGGTGTGAGAAAGAGAAATGCAGGAGAGAAGGATGACAGTACAAAATGAAAATGAAACTGCAAACTGGACTGCCATGGATGACCTTTTTTGCAACTAGATTTTTGTAAACTTTCTTCTTTTTCTGGAAAAATGAAGGGCAATGACCATGGCTTTCTGATTTCTCTTTTTCTATTATTAGTTTTTGGAGCTGGTGCTCCAGTATATGCACACACATGGACTGAAACCCATGCATGCCCACTCACCTAAAAATATGTGTCGTACATGTTGGCCAATTTTTAAAGAAAAGGTCAGGGTTGACGCTGATTTAAAACAATTTTTCTGTCTTCCCACCACAAGAAATAAATGACAGAGGAATGAAGGAATAAAGGAAGTGTGGAAGGATGGCAGCTTTATGAAACAAGCTAACATATAAACGAATGACCTGAGAGTTGGATTAGTTGTGTGCTTTCTTCTGCCACACTTTTAGAGAGAAATTATAAAATTATCCTGGGTTTCACAGGCAGAAGTGAGAGAGTGAACACAGACACAGATTGAGAATTGCAGAAAAACATCAAAGATAGAAAGGTTAGAGTGAGACTTTAAAACAAAGGAAAAGAGGTATTGCAATTGAGAGGCTCTGGGATTGAACTGACATGAGACATGCAGCCGTTAGCTAATGGCTGCACTGACACCATATAGAGATGCAAATAGACCTGACACTGCTCAGCAGACAGCTGCCAATCCACCCAATACATCCTCCAACTAGCGCGTATAAGACAGACAATCCATAATTATTACTTTACACATCCAAAGGAGCTTATAAAAAATTAATCCATAAGGCACTACCACAAGTGATTACACTGAGGAATTCACTTGACAGAAGCCACTTTTTTGTCAGCCATATTACTGATATCAATTCAATTACATTCAATTTTATTCAAATCACAACAAACAGTCGCCTCAAGATGCTTTACTTTGTAGGGCAAAGACTATACAAGAATACACAGAAAACCTCAACAATTAGACAACCCCCATGAGCAAGCACTTTACACCAGTGACAAGGAAAAACTCCTTTTTAACAGGAAGAAATCTCTGACTGTACCAGGCTCAGTGAGGTGCAACCAAATGACATGACTGGTTTGGAAGGGAAGGGGGGGGGGGTCTGCTGTGGAAGGGAGCCAGAGATTAATAATAACTAATGATTAAATGCAGAGTGGTGGATAAACACATGGATAGTGACAAGGGTTGAGTGAAAAAGAAACATTCATGACCTCCCATTCTCCTTTTAAATACCCTAGGAACCAAAAGTAAGACCGCAGTCTGAGAGCAATATACTCTGTTGGGGGGATACAGAACTATGAGGTCTTTAAGATAAGATGGGGATTGATTATTCAAGACCTTGTACTGTATGTGGGAAGACGGATTTTAAATTCGATTCTGGATTTAACAGCGAGGCAGTGAAGAGAAGCCAAAATGCAAGAAACATACTCTCTCTTTCTAGTCCCTGTCAGTCCTCTAGCTGCAGCATTTTGGATCAGCTGAGGCTTTTCAGGGAGCTTTTAGTACAACCTGATAGTAATGAATTACAAAAGCCCAGTCTAGAAGTAATTAATTCATGAATTAGCTTTTCAGCATCAAGCTGAGACAGGATGTTTCTAATTTTAGAGTTATTGTGCATATGCAAGAAAACAGTCCTACTCCTATATATTTAATATGTGTATTGAAGAATA
Organism: Bujurquina vittata; assembly: GCA_015106715.1. NCBI lineage: Eukaryota > Metazoa > Chordata > Actinopteri > Cichliformes > Cichlidae > Bujurquina > Bujurquina vittata. The sequence goes on from VUQK01032943.1 coordinate 39,589, forward strand.
TATACTTGTCAAAAATTACTAATACCATACTAATACCAAAACGAATAATACCAGAATAAGTATCTGGTTGGACACCCTGTTTCTAAGATTTTTAGGGCAGAGTACAAAATTTTCAGTTTCATCTGAATTTAGAAGCAGGAAATTAGAGGTCATCCAGGTCTTTATGTTTTTAAGACATTCCCGCAGTTTAACTAATTGGTTTGTGTCATCTGGCTTTATGGGTTGATAAAGCTGGTTATCATCTGATTAGCAATGAAAATGTATGCCATGCCTTCCAATAATATTGTCTAAGGGAAGCATGTATAATGTAAATAGAACTGGTCCTAGCATAGAACCCTGTGGTACTCTATAATTAACCTTAGTGTCATGGAACAGCTGTGTGGCAAGCAAGATGAGGACAGATTAGCAAAAAAAAAAAATTTTGCTTCAATGGTTTGCAAAATGTGGACTCCGGTCCCCTGGTGGGCCGCAAATGTACTGCATGGTGCCTGCAGCATTAAAAGAAATTCAGTTTGAAATTACTTACAAGTATGCATTTTTACATGTTTATATAAATGTATTTATTTATGTAAAAAGTGAATAAAAACTGGTAATAAGAGGTTGTTAGTTTGTGTTATTACTCCTTACTGTGACCTAAATTTACTGCTCTTGTATTGACGTTTGTGCCCCAGTGGCAAGTGGGTGACATACTGGCATTAGCACTTGGCTGTATTAGAGATTTACAGCCAACAGCCTGGTTTGTTTCTGCTTTTAAATCAAATTCTCAAGTAAATCCATCACTTCAAATCCAGGGAGCTCTCTAGTGATGAAAATTTCACAGCCTGGAAGATCGGGGGTGGGGGGGGGGGCACATGAGATTTCCTGGGTTTTAAGGGGGCAACAGCACTCTTGACTTTGTGAACCACTGCTCTACTTGATATCCCTGGAAGAAGCCCGATTTATTAATATGTGAGTCAAATGCAACTTGTGTCAATATTCTCAATTCAGAGACTGTCACAGCAACATCTGTTTGTCAAGTTGCTGACACTTCAAGTTCTGAACATTAAAGTTTCATTATTTGATTGACGTGTTTATTATACAGTCTATCACACATGGGGATCTGTTTTAATGTCATGTACAATGCCATCTGAGGTTTTTCGTGCGCTTCCCTCTGTGATATCAAAGGAAATGTTACAGTAGGGACCTCCTACTGTTTGATATGTGAGAGGCAGTGAGTCATCCTGACACGGTCAAATGTGTCGTTTGTTTCATTTTTTCATGGCAGATAAGACACCGAAGCATCAAGATCTTCCAACTTGAGGAAAATACAAATAACAGACTTATCGAGTTTTGATGTAAGCGTATACATGTGTGTCTTGTGCCAGGCTTATTATGAATAAACTGGGAGCCAGATGACAGAGCTCAATCTGCTTACAAGTCACTCTCCTCAGTAGGTTGCACTTACATTCTCTTTCTCATACTTCATGCTCCAGTTTTGCCCAAAGAATGAGGATTAGGGTGAATAATTCATGTAAGGGCGGTTTGGAGCATGTCCTAGTTAGCATTTGCTTTGCTGACACCTACTGGTGCATCTATTACAAAAGCAATTAGATGCATGGTCCTCTAAGGATACTCTTTCGTCCCCAAATACATTTGCTGTTCACTTGCTCCATCTCTTTGTGCCTCTTCTAGAGTTTCAAGGCCGCAACTTCCTGCTGACAGATTCCTCCCCCCCATGCTCTGGTGCCTTTTGTTGTTATCTGATTAACTGGAGCGAGAGACCAACCAGGATCCATTTCACTGCTGTCTCTCCTGATTTCATTCCAGGCTGTTTCCCAAACAATGCCCAGAATCTTAAATTTCTCCTTGTATGTCTCCTTCTAACAACTCACAAGCATGTGAATTGAAATAGTTTAAGATACAGTATCTGTACCTTTAACTTATGCTCTGTTATTTATGATGTCAGTTCTGCCAGCGAGTGCTGTGAAATGTTGTCTTTGATAATGCAGCTCACATTCCCTTTGGAGAGCACTTGGTGAGTTAGTCTTTCACACTGCTCCCTTTGAATTGTGTTGTTTTCCCAGAAGAGAAAACCTGTGAGATGAGGACTTCAATTTAAATCTAAAAAGAATATACATATCTTTTGAAACTTAAAAAGTGTGTGAAAACCAAAAGTGTTGATGTCTCAGCAACAGTCCGACAGATGTATATTATTTTGTAATTGATAATGCTCACATTGCAAAACCTGGAATTGCTTGACTGTTTTGCTTGAAAAATGGCTAAGACACAATAGATGACCAAAATACTGAAAATAAATGATTTTTCAACGAACCAGTCAACTTGACCGATTGCAGCTCTTTCTGACTATTAATCCTTAAAAACTGTTCAGACTGAAATGCTTGCAGCAATCTGTTTACATCATCTGTTTACATTTACATCAGCAAATGGGAGTTGTCTAACCAGTGTTTGCTGTTTTTTTTGGGGGGGGGGTTGCAGGAAGATTAAGAGTCTCATTGTGTGAAGACGAAAAGACAAATTGCTGGTGTTAGTGTATCTTTATGCTCTAATGGGTGGCACCGTTAAAGTGGTTTACCTAGTTTTAGTCTTGTTTCAAATGAGGCCGACTGCATACCTTTACACAATTAGGTTTTGCCGCATACTTCATGCATTTCTATCCACAACAGTTTTTTTTTTTTTGCTTTTACAATTTCTGTGAGTGTTTGTGCGGATGACACGTTGCATAGGTCAAATGCTGACTGGTTGACAAGTGGGTCGAAACAGGGAAGGAAACAACAGTGGAGTTCTCAGGAATGAGAAAAGGGTGAAAAAACATCAAAGATAAAAAATACAGCATGAAAAGTACAGACAGCAGCTGCAGTGAACACTTTTCACTGTTTAACACCCGGCTTCACTTCAGCTCTTTGTATGTTAAAACTTTGCTCTCCTCTGTGGCGCAACAGCACAAACAAGAGTAACTCACAGACTTGTTGGACCTGATATTTTCTGACACTGCCCTTATCTGACAACAGATGCTCTATGAGGTAGATGTGCAGTCTTGTAGGAGCCAATGTGCTGCCACTGCTGAACCAAAATTACATATATTTATACTTTGAAGTCCGCAGGCATGCAGGGATCTGCACGGACCTCTGCGCTCACCACCTGATGGTGAAATTTCACTCGGACACGAGGGGAACCCTAGCAGACTTGCAGACTTGCTAATCCAAATTTTAGAAGGTCTTTGACTCATTGTCAGAGCTTTTCATTGATGTCTTCTCACAACATTTTTCAGTTAAGCCAAAAACTTTTGCAAACATACAAATAGAAGCTGTTGGTGTAGCGACATGAAACATCACCAAACTGCTGTTCCTCTGCCATTAGTTTGCTCCGTGTTGTGATAGTGCTTCCACTAGCTGCTGCTGTTGCGTGAGGTTGCATGAAGAAGAACAACACAAAGAACAACATGGGACTGAAATCAATGGATGGAACCATGAGTTGGCTCACTCTCGATCCAGCTTTTTGGGGTAGTAACAGAAAAATGCATAATCCAAATATCACATCCTTAATAACATCTTGTATTTAGCTAACACAGTCATTTGGTTCCTGTTTTTGGAAGTGGACTGTGGGTCTAAAAACGACTGCCCACAGACTTTACTATACTAGTATAAATTTTAAATGAATCAATTATTAAATAATGCCATTTATAAATTTCTCCTTGACATGCAAGTTCCAGTGACAATGCAATGCTCTCTTTGTGCTTTTCTAACTTTACAGCCGGGGTTCATACATGATATTAGTAAGGTACAGATTAACAATTAGACATATAAACTGTATTCCCCCAGCAGAGAGACTCTATTCCACTTAAAACATAGAGGAAGTAAAAGCATAAGTGACAACGTGGCACCACCAGGTGATTTTAAACTGTAACTGAACATAACCTTCTTCTGACCAGGTGAAGCGTTAAGCATAAGTTACTATGGCGATTTAGCCGGGTTAAAAAAAAAGCTCCTTTTGTAACACAAAAATTCTGACTTTAAGCTCCACATAGCAAGTTTAGAGTGGACCTCAGATGTCTAGAACAGAAGGACTGCTGTCACCACCTGCTGTACAAGACATTGAGCTTGGAGTCAATCAAGGAAGGCAACAACAGCGAGCTGCGCAGCAAACCAGCCTGTACGGGAAGACATGAGGAGTGACTCGGAAACCGAAACTCTGAAAGCAAGGCTTGTGTTGTGTTGTTCTCTCAGACAGATAAAGAAATTAAACAGGCCAGCCTGCCATTGTAAGGTTCATGTGTGGGCAGCAATGCTAGAATTGTTGCTGTGGTGAAGCTATTTCACATATTGTCAGTATGATCATTGTGTAAATTGTGAACAAGAAATTTCAAACTTTAATACAGTTCAGTTTTTAATCCAGATCAGTGCAGGATGACAAGTATGACTGAGAACTCCTTCATTTCATAGAATGAATGCAGGTAAAATCTATTGATGGTAGTAACTGAATTCTGTATAATATTATTTGTCATTTCACATATTTAAATGACTGAAAGCTGACATATCTGAAAGTCCTGAAAGTCTCCCACTCTAAAGCAATGCCCTCCTGAAAGAATTAAGCCATTCTATCTGAGCTAATAAAACTGTCAAGATCAGAAACCACCAAGAAAACATATCAAGTGCATCTAAACTTCCTAAATCAAATTGATTAGATCACTGAGCTGTAGTTTAGTCCCGGTAGGGCAATAAACATGGCTTATTTTCTCTGCATAATTGGCCCAGAACCAAATTTAACAATCCCCACCTGACCCCACACAAACCCCACGGCTGGAAATTAGTGCTTGAGGATTGTAGGAGTAAGTCACAAAGGCTTTTGAAGAGTCTTTTTTGAGCTCTAATAATTCGGCACAATAGGGAGGTCTCTGTGTGGTTTGAGTGGTGTCTCACACTGAGCCAGAGCCTAGGAGGCTTTACAGAGATAACTCAGAATTATTGTTAATAAAGCTCTCTGGATTAAAGCGAGGGTTGCATGTGAGTGCGCGTTTGTGCGACAGGGGCCTCATCCATGTCTTGATGCATTCCTGTTTGTTCACCCCTGGTTTAATGCGTCTAGACGGATTCTCAACTGTTTGAAATAGAAACATAACATAAGTTGAGAAAAAGAAGAAAACAATGCAGCCATCATCAAGCTAACAGCAGTATGTCTGCTATTTCATGTTGCTTCTTCTATGGGATTCAAATGAGCAGGAACACACATTGAGTGGGCTTGATGGTTCAATCAGTGCAAGTTAATTACAGTCTCAGCTGGGAAGAGGCGCAGACAGCGAAGCTCACCTCCGTACAGATTGTGGAGCACAGTTTTAGGGTCTCCTGAAGGGCACATTATGTGAGCTAGGAGTTAAAGACGGGAATGAGGCTATGTGGCAGTGATAGCGTTGGAAAAAAGCAGCTGGCATAAACAGAACTCCTCATTAGCTATATGAAACTGTGGGGCATAACTAGCAGGTCTCTCAAAGAGAAAAACAGAATCAAAGGCAAATAAAATTGGGAACATCACCAAACAAGCCCCGTGTGTAACCAATGAAGAAGTAATTGAATTGTGTTGACAAAGTCTGCTTGGTCAAAGGGACGACTAAGAAGCCAGCAAAGTCACTTCTATCCGTAAGGTGTCACTTAAAAGAAGCACGGAAAAAGTGGTTAATTAGTTCCTCCATGAATGCGCCGTTGTGCTGCATATTTGTGGAAAATATTTCTTTGAATCTGCTGTCATAATTGTGCTGTTGGTTTCTTTGTGGCTCAAATGAGAATAAATAAAAAGTTTGGAAAAAATAGGTAGGGCTAAATCAACTTTAGTGTCATGGTCCCCTGGGGGCTGGCCTGCCTATTTTGGTTACGTTTTCTGTTACGTTTTCTTTTTCTGCTCGTATTTTTGTCTGTGGGTGAATCGTGTGGAGTCTTGCCTGATGCAGAGGTAGGTGGGTCTTGGGGACTCTACCCACGGGTCCAAGGCTCAGCATGTGAGTCCTCGCCAGCAAGGCAGAACGATTATATTATTCTCTCATGCCTAAAGTTAACAAACATGAATGTTTTCTGCTTTAATTTGCTGTGCTGAGCACCACAGTATAATTTGTTTCTCCTGTCACTTTTGAGGATAAGCCCCATTGTTACATTTTGGATGGGCTGCTAAAAATCTGGTACTAATGAGCTTTATGATGTCCAATAAAAGCAGTGTTGGTCTACATGAAAGCAGTATATCAGCATATAGAAATTAATAAGAGAGCTCCAGATGGTCTCATAATTTAAGATCTTGTCAGAGCTCCCCTCTGTTTATAATTTAATGGGGATTTTGTTCAGCAATACTGGCACTGACATGTTCTTTTATGAATTTTTTTCAGTACTCAAAAGCAGAGAAAGCTGTTTTATATAGTACAATTGTAAGTGCAAAAAATACTAAAATTCAGTTGGTACTGGGTCCAATTGGTGACTACTTTTTAATCACAAATCTAAAATATTCAGCTGTCCTCAATCATTACAGCTCTACAGTAAGTGTGTATGTAAATATAAAAAGAAAATGTTAAACTTGTGACTCGGGCTTGTGATTCTGAATCACATAAAAGAACTGCTGTACTGTACTGTGTTTTACCATACCTAAATGCATGCAGCTCCCAGTCCCTGTTCGCTCTCCAAGCATGAAGAGCAGCATCAGAGGGCTTTGACTGAGCCCCACTCGGGCCTTCTGGGAGAGCTCTGTCACTTTAAAGTTCCCGATCATAGGGAGGATTTCACCATCACCAGTACGCTCTGAATCAGCAGCTGCCGCTGCTGCTATGTCAAGACACCACTCGAAGACCTGCAGGGCTCAACATGAGCAACACAGACTATTGATCTTTTTGACTCATACTGCGAGAAAAAAGAATTTCGGCCTGACTTTTAGCTGTAAACTGCATTCACCTTCCCTGCTTCAGTGCTCGGAGTCTTATTTGATGTCCTTGTGGGGAAAGATGAATTTTGAAGCATACAAAAC
>VUQK01032943.1:46601-58714 GCA_015106715.1 Bujurquina vittata
GCATACAAAACATGGCACATTAATGGTGAGTTTGAAATTAGAGGAAAATTACTAGGGCTTAATCAAAAGTCAAACAGTGTGACCTGCAAATTCTAGATGTTTGAGATAGTGCACCTCCATCAAGCCTGCTGCTCAGTGATGTGTAAGCACTTTCTGTCTCAGAATTTCCTAAATAATTTTGAAGCAATTATGATTCTAAAGATGATACTGAGCCATCAAAGTGTTATATGCAGGTGTATATGCGTCTCTATGTGTGACAAAGAGTGATAATATGTCTCTAGGCCCCCACCAGCATCCTTGCCACGCAGCACCTCACTTGAACTCGCAGTATGGGACATTTAACGTATCTCTGCATCCATGAAGCTCCAGACTCATACTGGGGTTTGACTAACCGGGGGTACTGAGTGCAAGCTCTGCAATTGGTTGGCATCAACAAGGCCATTCTGGGCTCATTAAATCCCCAGATGGTGAGGGCACAGGGGCAGCCGAGTGAATAGTATTATTACCCAGCAGGGTGAACCATGGACCAAATGGTGTCCTGGTTTGGCTCAGGACCACCAAACCACATCAAATCATTTCTAGCTGTGAGCTCATCTGTTAAAAGGATTACCTCAATGGAGGGGCTTTTTAAACTACATTTTTGAAGCATTGTATATTTTTTTTATTTCCACAAACTAGCCTAACCATTGTTTTACAATATTTATTTGTGGAGAATACAGAGAGGAAAACAGTTTGGTGCTTGAAGTTTGCAGTGTCACCAAAGTGGCTGTTATTAACGATCAAATGTCATATACTGCCGAAAAATGTGTCAAGTTCTAAAGCTCAATGTGATATCTTGAACTATCAAATATTCAGTTTACTATTAGCAACAAGAAAAGAGATTATTTTTCTGGAACAGAAGTTTTCCTTTAAGGAAATGGCTAAAAAGTCCATTATCAAATATCCAGTATATTGTTAAAAGTATTCACTCTGTCCTCACACACATATGTGGCATGCCATTCTTAATCCATAGAGTTTAATATGATGTTGGTGCACCCTTTGCAGCTATACCGGCTTCAACTCTTCTTGGAAGTCTTTCCAAACGTTAAGGAGTTTTTATGAGAATCTTTGACCATTTTTCAAGAAGCACATTTGTAAGGTCAAACACGGTTGGACCAGAATTGATCCCAAAGGTTTTTGGGTTCCTCCACACCAAAATTACTCATCCATGTCTTTATGGACCTGCTTTGTGCGCTGGTGTGCAGTCATGTTGGAACAGGAAGGGACCATCCATAAACTGCCCCACAAAGTTGGAAGCATCAAATTGTCCCAAATGTCTTGGCATGCTGAAACATTAAGAGTTCCTTTCACTGGAACAGAGGAGCCAAGCCCAGCTCCTGAAAAACAACCTCACAACATAATCCACCCTCCTCCAAACTTTACACTTGGTCAGACAAGTACTCTTCTCCTGGCAACTTCCAAACCCAAACCCGTCCATCACATTGCCAGATGGAGAAGCGTGATTCATCATTCCAGAGAACACGTCCCCCCCACGTCCAGTGCCGGCATGCTTCACATCACTGCATCCGGCGCTAGAGCTTGGTGATGTAAGGCTTGCATGCAGGTGCTCAGCCATGGAAACCCATTCTATGAAGCCCTTGACACACTCTCAGTGAGCTAATCCGAAGGCCACATGATGTTGGGAGGTCTGTAGCAACTGACTCTGCAGAAAGTTGGCAACCTCTGTGCACAATGCATCTCGGTATCCACTAACCCCACTCTGTCATTTTACATGGCCTACCACTTTATGGCTAAGTAGCTGTTATTCCCAATGGCTTCCACTTTGTTATAATGCCTCAAACAGTTGGCTGTGGAATATTTAGTAGTGAGGAAATTTCAAGACTGGAATTGTTGAATGGGTGAATGGTTTATACACCTAGTGCCCATGGAAGTGATTGGAACACCTGAATTAAATAATTTGGAAAGGTAAGGGAATATTTTTGGCAAAACAGTGTATTTCATATTACTCATTTTGCTGAATAACAAATAAGTTAATCAGTTAATTGACTAACTGCTGCAGCTTGAGACAAAAAAAGGGAAGTAGAAAAACGGCTCGGGAGCCAAAAATATCTTCATTGCAAGTCTTCTCGTTTGCCGCTTTGCAGTGAATGAATCCCAATAACGGCGTTGCTGTAGTTTCTTATTCAAGAATGAAACAAGGGGTGATGAAAATTGCTTGTTAACATCTAGAAAAGGCTGTATCAAAAAAAAACCCTGCAAACACAGTGCAGTATTTTGGTTATCATTATTAAAACATTGTATCTACCGCATGATGTTGCTGAGGACCCTTCTGTGGAATTGTCTCACAAAAACAGTTACATAGGTTGCACGTGGCTTTGGTTATTTGCGGCCTATATAGAAATGGTCTTCAAAAACAACAAAGTGCCCCACAAAGTGCTTTGTGAAGGCAAACAATAATGGAATTAAAAGAAAGAAACTGAAATTTAAAGTAGTGCAAAAATTGAAAGAACCCTGGAATTAAAATCAATCAGACTTTCAAATAAAACATGCCAGAACTAAACGCAATGTGTGCCGTCTGCCTGTCTGCCCATTTGTCTGCTCTCCATTTCTTCAGCCCCACAAAAGTGCAGTGTAGAGTTTGAGGTCATGTGAATGAAGGGAGCTCAAGCTTTTCCTTTTTACCATTTTTTCCCTCCAGATTGGCTCCACAGGCATGTTTTAGTTGTTTTAGTAATACATTCGCAGGCCTCTGAAGAGGTTAACCATCTCACCTATGTGACAAAAGTTTGCCCTAAATGTCCCTTAGACATAACTTAAAGAGTAAAAAGCCTTAACCCTCAAAAAGGTGTGAAAATACGGGAGTCTGAAAACAAGTTGTACAAAAGCCCCGTGACAGCTGGGATAGGCTCTTATTGTTAGAATTGGGCAGTGAAAACAAAAGTAGGAGTAACTTTGAAAGAAGCTTGTGAACTAATAAAACATAAAATATATTTTATTATCTGGCAAATTAACATCTTGATCTCCTACCTTAACTTATTTAAATCATAAGCCCTGCCCTCCCTGTGAGGTATCTGAGGTATATCCATATTGTCCTCATATGTTAAACACATGTCCTTACCTTAAAAGTGTTAATTTCACAAAGTCCATTGCAAAGAGAGAAGAGAAACACACATATGCACTTGTGTTACGTCAGCAGTGTGAGAGAATTCACAAACAGATGTAATGACCAAACCGAGTGCTTAAATAGGAGAGCAGTTCCAACAGTGCAGATGGTCCTGGCAGGGACAAAATATCTTCCAAAAACCCTGCTGTCTCTCACAGCCCAGTTCACCTCCCACTTAACATCACCCTCACATGGAACAAATAGTAGCTGTTGTCAATCAGTGGAGCATAGGCTGCATACATGACAATGTTGCACCTGATTTCAGATTTAGCAATGAAACCATTCTCAGAGAAGTCTCACATCCTTGACATTTGGCTCCATTTCTGTGTAATCAGCACATCAAAGCTTTACAAAAGTAAAAAAATCATTTTGCATGTTTAGTCCTCACTCTGAGAAAAAGCTTGTTAGCCAGGTTCCGTTTAGTAAATATTTTCAACTCATCTCGTCAGAAGTTTCTTCGGGTGGAGAGAATAAAAAGATGTGAAAAGAAAAAAAAAAAAACGTCAGCCAGTGTGGATAAAGGAAAGCCTCATAAAGCAGAGAGAAAAATGTCTGGCTCCCTTATTATCTGTGCCATGCAGACAGCTGGGAGAAACTGAGAGGTTTATGAGTAATAGGATGAAGAAGAAAGCTGTGGGGCCTGGATTTGTGATTAGTTATATTTTCTCGACTTCAGATGTGTCAGTTTGAGATTGTTTGCATCTTACTATATCCTCACACCACATGGGCATCAGTTTTTAATGGATTCAGATACCCACAGGAAATTTGTTTCTTGGAGACAAATTTAATCAATCACATAAAAAAAATACAGTGATGTCTCCTCTACAGTGTGTTACTGAAGGCTTATCACTCTCCTGCTAGCAACATCTAGCAAGTGCAGCATGGCCCTATATTCTCCAGGGGGGGAAGACAGACGCTTATTCCTTCAGTCACATTGCAAAACGAGATTGACATAATCCTTAATGCTCATTTATCAAAAAGACAAACAATAAATAAAATATGGTTTTATTTTTTTTTATTGTGTATGTTTTCTGGCACAAAGTACATAAACGATAATTGAAGTTAACTATCTTCACTTTTGGCATCAAAAAGTCACTGCTGGGGTTTCTCAAAGAGTTGCAGTGTCAATTCTGTGACTGAAAGCTGCGTAATGATTAATTCTCAAACCGTGTCCAGGGCAGTGGGAAGTTCTTCGGGTGATCTGCTTACAAATCTATATGCAGCAATGTATTCACTTCATTTATGTAATTATCTACCAAGACCAGCACAAATTACTGACTTAAAAACAAGCACACCCAATGTCGTGATCCTGGGCCGTTGGTCCAGTGCGCCTTATGTTTCTTTGAGTTATGAATTAGGATTTTAAGTTATAATGGTTTTCTGTTATACTTATCTGTGTTATTTCCCATGTCCTCTTGTTCTGTCATTGTTCCCATGACATTTTTAGGTTTATTGTGGGTCAGTCTGCGTATGCCATGTTTAGTTTTACTGTGAGTTTTGTACTTAGTGTTTAGTTTTGCTTCCCCTTGTCTCGTCTCTGAAATTACGTTCAGCTGTGATCCGGCCTGTTGTCACTCCCCTCATTACCAAGTGTGTATATATATTGTCTGTGTTCCTGTTAGTTTGTTGTCAGGTTGTTGTCCATGTGTGTGAGCTTTTTGTTAAGCCAAGTCATTCAACAAAAAACTTATTCTTTGGGGAAACAGAGCTCTTTTATTTTATTTATTTTGTATTTTATTTCATGAGTACTGTACATTGTCTTTGTTGAATGGTGAGGTAATAAATCACCTCTTGTTCCTCTGTTCAGTAATTTGTGGGACTAGTACCAGACCCAGTAGATGTCTTGTTCCTGAACCTATACTGGTCCATATCGAGTGCGCTACACAAGTACGTATTCAAGTCGATATTACATATTTCAGGAATCAGATATTAATCTGACAGACTGACACAGTGCCATTAAGAGCTGTATTTTGAAAGACATTTCAAAATGTGATATATGGCTTAAATGGAGAGAAACAGGGAAAAAAAGACATGAAACTTGTTCTGTGTGCGCACTGCTCAGAAAAGATGTGCAGAGCCTTCTTAATTATGTATTGATCTCCATTTAGAAATGTGACTAAAAAACTAGAGCACAGTTCAGCTCTGCTCAGTTTTGATAAAATACTTGTATTATTATGAAGAGCAGAAGAGGACATGGCTCTAAAAATGCAGGATGAGGACTAAGTGAATAATTACAGGAGAGAACTGAACTTTCAGTAATGCCCTCACAGCTTTGAGCAGCCACATATGCCAATTATGAACTTCCCCCTCTCATTCCCAATAAATGAACATTCCCAACTATCACAAATCCCACATCCAAAATAACACACCCTTTTGTCCTGCATTAAATTTAGTGTTGCAAAACGTGGTAAATCATATTTGTATAACTCATTTAAATATTCTACAAGGCCCACTGTAAAAATACCCACGCCTTTCAGTCACAAAACTGACTCTTCGCCTCTTTACTAAAACCAAACAGTAGATTTTAAAACAAAAAGAGGGTTTTGCTTTGGTGCAGGCTATTCGTAAATCCAGCCCATGGGCACAGCTATTTTTGCCCTCATGTATTTGTAGGAGTTTCTCTTTCAGAGTGCATCAGGGACCCACAATACAAAATGCATCAAGATATTTTTTTTTTAATGTGAGCCGATGTTTCATATTTTTAGCCAAATTATAGAAAGCAGTCCGTAACAAACACAAGCGCAGTCGCACAGCTCTGCAACATCACAAATTACTTTTATGTAGTTTGTTTATCTTCTGCTCTCAGATCTGTACTATACTGCACTGAAATGTCTTGTCAAGATGCTCAAATTAATGGGACTCAGAAAGCTTGGAAGTATATTACAGTATATAATACTGACCTCAATAAATACCTAGGATATGATATACAGGGAAAAAAATTGTGATGTGCACATTTCCACATATTCAATACACAGATGGATTTTTTTTGTCATTCTTCTGCACAACATAAAGGACAACTGTAACACAGATTTCAGATTTAAATGGTGAAATACTTGGCAATAAATCAGCACTCGTCTGGAAGAAACCGGCGTTCCATCTGAGCTGTCAGTTATATCTGTAACTTTGACTTTATCTCTGTGAAAAATGATAGACACCAACATTCACCAGGGAATAAGTGAGGGAGAAAGATGGCATCAAAGTTAAGGAGAGAGCAGGAAACTATCCCACAGGAAAGAACGAAAAAGAGAGGAGACACATCCAGGGAGGGGAGAGCTGTAAGGACTATGTAAGAAGTGATGAAGATGGTTAAACTTTATGTTCTTAAATTCAGTCTAAAATTGGATCACTTTTGCTCAGTTATAGTTAAGTAATGTCAACTTGCCACTAGTGAAATGGCTTTAGAAACAAATAACAAATGTGCACATGTATGGTCAATACGCTCTGCTACTTAAACAATAAGCATTAAATCTCTGGTCAACACCAAAATTTCTGAGGAATGTGTGCTTGATAGTGTCTGGTGAGTGTATTATTCTATTTTGAATTAATTATAATTAATTACAATTTATTAATTATAATTCTATTTTGAAAGGAAATTAACAGTAGATCCATTTGGAGGGGGGAAGTGTACAGTCATTTCTAATAACTTTCTTTTGAAACAAAAAAAAATAAAAATCAGTGGTTCACTCAGTTTTAAGCTACTTAATAACTTGAGGTTTTAGTGGAGTTGAAAATAGTAAAATAGTCAAAACTTTAAGTGAGATTTGAAAAGAACAAATACATTACATGATATTTGAGCCGACAATTAACCTTTGAATGGACTTAATCCTCTGTAAATTTGTAAGCATGTTCCAGACATCTGTTATGCATGCATGCATGCATACATGCATACATGCATGCATACATGCATACATGCATGCATACATGCATACATGCATGCATACATGCATACATGCATGCATACATGCATACATGCATGCATGTATGTATGTTAATTACTCCTGGATACATAAAACATTACTGTAGTTTCAGCAAATGATGGAAGTGGGGATTAGTTAATAAAAAAAATCTGATATATATAACAAAAACAAACTTAATGCCAAAAATAATATGCTATTCACCGTGTCATCATCATCATCCTCACCCTCATTACTTGACAATTTACTGAGGATTTCAAGATAGATTGCTATTGACATAATTCACCCCTGCAACTCACTGACAGCAGCCTCTGGCTTGTTGTGCAGGGTCGATGTGCAATATTATAATCTGTGCAGCGTCATGAACGCCAGCTGTACAGTGTAACCCCAAATAACTGAAGAGTAATTTAAAAAGACATTTGATTGCCTTATTTTTAAGCTGACGAACAAGCTTTCAAATTTTATACAATTGGTTTACACGCACCTTTTGATTGCACTGCTTATTAAGTCAACTTATTTAAACTTAATAAGCAATTTAATTCACCTCTCTAAGATGAACTTAATATAGCTTAAATAAACACACCTTTGTTCACTGAACTCAATATTTATTAGTTTCTTTCATTTATTTTTAATTACACATAGGCAATGCAGTAATCTAATTCCATTCTAACAAGTATTGTAGCTAAAAAGCTTCTCAAATGAAATAACACAATCACAGTTGCTGATAGTTAATTGCACTTGTTTCTTATTACTTTTGTCTTGCATGGGGCATTTATGGTGAGCACTGACTTGATGAGCATTAGGAAGACAAGTTTGCATGACAAGTTTTTGTTTTAACACTGAGCACAGCATTATACTGCACTCAGTGTAAGGAACGGTGACCGTCCTCAAGCCAGCAACCTAGGACTGCAACGATCGATTATTTTAGAAATTGAGTATTCTATCAAGTATTCCATCAATTAATCAAGCAATCAGATAAGACATACCTTTGTCTTATTCATCTGCATATTCTAATTTTCATAGATTTCCTGCAGTTTTTCGTTGTGTGAACCAAACAGCGGTGGATGGAGCAGCTGCAAAGTTCTCTTTTCTTTATGTTGACACTTGTTGATCAGGTGGTTTGATGAAGGACTTCCAGCTGTTTCCCAGTAAAGGTTTAATTGTGGTTACAGGAAAAAGTGCTGCTGCTTTGCATGCTAGAAAAACCTTTACTTTCGCACCACCTGAGCTCACCTTTTCGGTAACGGCTCCGCCTCTTTGCGCTTGCCGTGCGTGTGCAGACAGACAGCACGTAAAACTGCTGCTGTTGTGTTATCAGTGTTTTTGTCGAACTTTTCTCTAACACATTTGCTCAATGTGCAAAAGCTCCCTGGTTCAAGACTGGGAGGAAATATGAATCTGGTGGTAGGTTTGCATCAGAAGGAGCATCCAGCATGAAAATCAGTGCCAAATCAAAATATGCAGAGCCATCTGCTGTGGTGACGCCTTGTGAATAACGAAGCACCCAAAAAAAAGCATGCATGCATGTGTAACATTCTCTTCAGTCTTACATTGCTCACATTAACCCTTGACACCACTAACATGATTATACTGACCTTAGTCAGACACACTTGGTTGCAATATTAGAAAGCAGTTTCATAAAATTATCCTTTTAAAGGAACTAATTCTATTGCAATAACGTTTCTTTTACAAGAGAACTAAATATACATGATACTTTATGTTTTAAGTCCTTTAAGTTTCTTCAACTTGCATTTTTTTAAAATCACCCCGCAAAGGCGTGACCCTAGATTAAATATTTTAAAGCCTCTATTCCAAATCACAAGATTTATCTTTAATAATCTGAGATCAGAGTGCTGGAGCAGTGTGTTACGCCCCCCCTAAGGTGTCTAGGGGATTTGGGGGAGGTAACAAAAAGTGATCGGTTAGACAAACTGAGACAAAAGCAAAATAAGGGAGATAACAAAGTTTTATTAAGGGAACACAAAGAGACGGACCAGCCGCTTCCACCTACAAACAAAAGGGAAACACAGGACTGAATACTGCAAAACCACACACTGCCTACAGAAATGCAGATAATAGATGCATTATTTGGCTCTTCTGGATTCAAAGTAGGTTCATGGTCATTTTGACTTTTTGGTTACTTTTGTAAAAGTTCACAGCCATCATATCCTGTGTTCCTCTAAAATAACACAGCTGAGGCTTTGACTGACTTCAGGTGTGTTGTGAGTTCTTTGATTACATTTATGGCACTGTGCTATTAATTTTAAAATGGCAGCTTGATCTAAATCGAGGTCTGTGTTTGAAGATTGTGATTTTAAATTTAGATGGTCAAAAGTCAGCTTTTGTTGTTGACTGCATGTACACACATTGGGCTCGATCAACTCATGGTATCTGTTTTAGACTTTTGTCAGTGCCATTTTCTTTTTTGTCGATGTGGATCTAAGGGTTAGTCAAAAATCACATGATCAAGTTGGCACGTCAGTCAAAAATCACAAACAAGTATACTACGGTTATTGAAATGTGCACACATGAATGATAACACGGGGATCAGGGACAGGAAAGAAAGTTTTCTTTTGTTTGAAAAGTCCATTTCACATTAATATATTCAGGCTAGGAAACTTCAGATGGTCTTTTCTGCCAATAGAGACCCTGTAAACACGCACTGATTTTGTTGCCTGAATTTGTATGGAAGGCTGAGAGCAGCCTTTGAAGCTGCACATGATGGAGAAAACCTGCCAATGAGCTCTACAGACAACTCTGGCAACAATATACTTCTTTCCATTTCTAAGATGTTTACTTGGAAAACTTTTTTTCTCTCTTAAGGTGGAGCTATCCAATGTGTGATTTTGTTTGCATGCATGTGCGCACACATAACGTGTGTACTGATGTATGGAACTTTCCTGGAAGAGGGAGCAGCCTGTTTGTGTGAAGAGAGAAAGATCATATTTATCACCTGGAACAAGTGAATGAATAAATTCACTAAAGTTTTTGCACAAAACCTCAGCTTCACAGACGCTGAGACAGAATAAGACAACACCCATGTAATACCTTTGAAATGTGTGTTTCATAAGAAAAAAAGATTATGTTAATAATGGTTAACATTGTAATCAATACTATTAAAAAATCTTTATTTGAAGCTGGTCAGATTTAAGATTATACTGCAGTAAAGTAAGAAGCTCTATAGTGCAACATTCACTTTACTATTGTGGACGACTGGTAGTCTACACTTTTACCTTCATTAATAACATGATATTGATTTCA
This sequence comes from Bujurquina vittata, assembly GCA_015106715.1. Lineage (NCBI taxonomy): Eukaryota > Metazoa > Chordata > Actinopteri > Cichliformes > Cichlidae > Bujurquina > Bujurquina vittata. The sequence continues at coordinate 56,940 of VUQK01032943.1, forward strand.
TCCATATTACTCATCTCCACTTATTTCTGTCCTCACTCTGTTCTCTTGAAACTCTGCCTTGCTCCTCAAAACAGAACTCAAAGGACTGTGACGACCTTAATGGTGTGAAAGACCTCAATCGATTTCCAGGTCAGATGAGTCCGGAGGTTGTGTGAGATATGAAATAAACCTATGACCTATGCCTCTCTGTGGACAGTAGCAAGTTCTTCTGGGAGATGTGCTTCATTACTAACTCAGGATGATGCAGCAAGCCAGACTTTTAAAAAATGGGTCCACCAACAGCATTTTATTATGACCTGGAATGCTTTGAAGAGCTCATATTGATCATGTTCTTTTTTTCTTTTCAGACGTGATAAAAATGGTTCTGATAGCCAGAGGGCATGTGGACCAATTTTCAACCTTCCCTTTTATTTCAGATATTCTCAAAACAGCACTTGTAAGACAGCTATGAGATGATCTGCAGAGGAAGGGTTTACTTGAAGAGTTTCAATCAGGATTAAGAGTTAATTGTAGCACAGAAACAGCACTAGTGAAGGTTACTAATGATCTTCTTATGGTCTGTGACAGCAGATTCAGCTCTGTGATTGTATTGCTATACCTATAAAGGAATGTGAGACAGAATGTTTCTAATTTTAAAAAGCAGTCAGCAAAGCAGTGCTACATATTTGGTTAATATGTGCACTGAAGGATATATCCTGGTAAAAAACACTCCCAAGATTCCCAGCAGTGTTACTGGAGGCCAAGATAATGCCATCCAGAGTAAGTATCTGGTTAGACACCATGTTTCTAAGGTTTGTAGGACTGAATAACTTTAGTTTTATCTGAATTTAGAAGCAGGAAATTAGAGGCCATCCAAGCCTTTAAGACATTCCCACAGTTTAACAAATTAATGTGTGTCATCTGGCCTCCTGGAGCGATAAAGCTGTAAGACATGAATGAAACAGGTGGAGGCCACTGACATTTTTTTCCTCTTCTGCTATCTGGCCCCTCTCATGTGGAACCAGCTCTGAGTTGGGGTCTAGGAGACTCTGCTTTTCAGATTAGTCTTAAAACTTCCTTGTTATAGTTCGGGCTGGATCAGGTGACCCTGAGCCATCCCTCAGTTATCCTGCAATAGGCTCAGTCTGCTGGGGGACTCCCCATGATGCACCAAACACTTCTTTTCGGCTCTCGTCTTTACATGCTCACTTGTTTGTTCACCACTACTGTCAAAAGGGAGTTTTCTTTTTTCCCCATTGCTGACAAGTGCTGCTGCTCATCTGATTGTTACCTTGCAGTATGAAGCACCTTGTGAATTGATGCTTAGTAACTGAATTTGACTGAATTAAAAGTGTACTTGGGTAAGGAACTAGTGGCGCATTATTAGAGCTGCAGTACTTCAAGTTAAAAGTAGACCTTTGACGACAGCCTCCGTGCCCTGTGAATTCATTATAGCCATTTTTTCATCAGCATGCAGATTCATTGATAATGAAAGTAATTATTTGCTGCAGCACCAACACGATAACGTCATCGTTAAGATTACCCTATGAACTGATCAGGCGTCTGTGTATTTTATCAGCGAAAAATACAAACCATTGACTGGTTTCAGCTTTTCTAATTCTTTTTCATATTCTTTAATTTATATTTTTTTGTAATTTGAGTCTGAAGGTGCCATGCTAGGCTCTGTGAACTTGACATTATGCACAATTTTTATAGATATATATATAGATAGACTAAATTAGTATTAGAATCATTTAAATTTTTTTTTTTTTTTTTTTTAACACCTTTTCTTTTTT